>JACEFZ010011559.1:112500-250000 GCA_014155875.1 Cepaea nemoralis | reverse complement strand
TATAACAACACTATGCAATTATTATAGATATACCGTATTTTACGGAGTATAAGACGCACTTTTTTCTTCAAAAAATTGCCTCCAAAATTCAGGTGTGTCTTATATTCAAAATTAATATAAAAATGTCCAGTGTTTGATTTAAAATTCTTGCCAGTCTTAAAAATGGCCATATATTCAATGCCGCGGGAAACTTATCTCTATCTGGCAACATTGGATTCAACTGGCAGCAGCAGTGCACCGATGCGAGGAACATGAGTTGCGGGGATTCACAAGCATGCTAACACTGTCTCCCTCCCGCCCCGCCATCACAAACCCCGAACACTGTCTAGCCTATGATGCGTCATTGCAGTCTACGGTGCCAGTGAACTTGAAAGTGATTTGTGTTATCGGTAACAGTACAATATTTTTGTTAGCAGCTAGTTTCGCAATGGAAAAAAATAAAAGGTATTCATATGATGCGGGCTATAAATTGAAAGTAATAGCATATGCAGAAGAACATGGAAACAGAGCAGCTGAGAGGCATTTCGGCCCTCCACCAACAGAAAAAAAAACCATTCACGATTGGCGGGCTAGTAAAGAAGAACTGAAAAAAATTAAGACTAATGTGCAAATAGAGGGCTGAATGCAAAATGGCCAAAACTAGAAGATGAGGTATTGAAATGGATTCAAAGACACCGTCAAAATGGCATTGGAATACAACAATTATTCAAATACCCGCTCGTAAGCTGGTGCTACAGTAGAACTTAACATACTAAGGGTGGAGTTGGTTGGTGCTACAGGTTTCCGAAGCATCATGGACTTAGCATACGAACCAAAACCAAAATATCTCAGAAAATGCCACAAGAGTATGAAGAGAAAATATCTTTCCATCGCTTTATTATCCAACATCGAAGGAAAACCAGTGTGGAACTAAGCCAAATAGGGAATATGGACGAAACTCCTGACATTTGATGTGCCGAGTAACAGAACTGTTGCCATGAAAGGTGCTAAAACTGTTAACTATAAAAACAAGTGGACATGAAAAAATGCACTACTCTGTTGTCCTTTCATGTTGTGCTGACGGTACTAAACTTAATCCAATGATCATTTTCAAGTGCAAAACAATGTCAAAACCTTCTGAAATACCACCAGGTGTTGTTGTTCACGTACATGACAAGGGTTGGATGGACGAGGCTGGTATGAAATTATGGATTAACAGAGTGTGGGAGAGAAGGAAAGGTGCTTTATTGAAGAAGAGTTCTCTTCTTGTGCTAGATTAGTAGTCATTTGAAAAATTCTGTGAAAGAGAAATTGAGACAGGGAAATACAGAGCTTGCTGTTATTCCGGGAGGACTTACTTCACAATTGCAACATCTTGATGTCTCAATAAATAAACCATTTAAAGTGTATATGAGAGAGGAATGGAACAAATGGATGATGGATGAAACCCAGCATGAATTCATGACGAAGGGAGCTTTAAAACGACCTACAATCAAACAAGTGTGTCAGTGGATAAAACAGTCGTGGTCTAGAGTGAGAGAAGATATTGTTAAATCTTTCAAGAAGTGCGGCATAAGTAACGCTCTCGATGGCAGTGAAGACCATCTTATATATGAAGAGGACAACGATGACGATGAAGAGGAAGAAGAAGAAAGTTCAGATGACGATTTTCAGGGATTTTAAAGGTCAGTTCGGTTTTATAAACTAAGAATTTTTTTTTTAGTCTGGCTTTGCAATCTAATAATGAAAATGGTAAAAATATTTTTTTTTAAAACTGCTTAAAAATTAAGGTGCGTCTTATAGTCTGTAGCGTCTTATAGTCCGTAAAATACTGTAACACTATGTAGCTATTATAGGTATAACAACACTGTTGGTATTATAGATATAAAACACTATGCGGCTATTATAGATATAACATTACGTAGATATTGTATATAGATATAACAACACTTGGTATGACATATAAAACTATGTGGCTATCACACGTAGATATAACAACACTGCTGGTATTATAGATATAACACTGCTGCTATTATAGATATAACACTATATGCTGTGTTGGTTTTTTATGGTATGGTATGGGTGCCGGTCATTCAGAAATCAATGGCAAACTACTGAACGTAAACTTGCCCAGGAATCATGAACAGCCACAAAATGCTGGGGTTGACTGCTACATCATGTAACTAACTTTTTATTTTATAACATTATGTGACTATTATAGATATAGCAACACAATATGGTCACATCTATATATTAGTTACACAGAATCACTTGTTTAAGAATGTTTCTATTTACTTGGATATTACAATGTCTTATTTCTCTCTTCTTGGGGATGGCCATAATCTGTTTACTTAGAAGTTCATTCTAGCCTTAGATGCTCACTGTGTACAATAACTACATCTAGTGATGTATATCCTGTTCATTGTCTGCAATCAATACTCTATCATTTGTATATCTTGGACTGTGGATGTTACATCCTCTGGTGCTATTCCGCTTACATCCTCTAAATTTCTCTTATTTTCACTATGCAGGAAAAGATCTGGAGACATTATGCATCCCTTTCACATGCCGGTCTCCCTGGCCTAGGGATTTGTGTCTTTCTCCGTAATCCCATATACTCTGAGTGACGTGATGTGCGTGACAATTGATAGCGGTTCTCGCCGCATCAGCAACTTACAGGGGTATGTGAGCCGGTCACTCAGAAAGCAATGGCAAACTACTGAAGCATAATCTTGCCTAGTACATCAACAGCAGCTGAAAAATGCTTGTGTTGACTGCAACGTCCTATAAGGGATATTCAAACATTTTTTTTTAAAATCACACGCCTCTCTTGATAGGCTGGTACAGACCTATTTCATTATAAATTATAATATTTTTAATTATTGTTTCCTAAATATGTTTATTAGGAGAATAAGATGAAAGAATATATTTTTTAACAAATCTAAGGTCTTTCTCATCATTTATTATCACTAACTTTCCATTATTAATCCAGATTTTCTGTCACGAATAAAGAAACCCCAAACAGCTGGTAGTTTTCTCAAGTCTGACCTCATTACACCACGGAGATAAGACTAAATGTGGATACGCTGAATACAGCCGCATTTCATGTAACATTTACTTCTAATTGTTTCTTCTACAGGTACCTGGTCTCGAGCAGATGTAGTGATCATGACTCTCCATTCCTCTTTCATCACCTCATATCTCATCTCGTTCCTCTTATACCTTACGGTGTTGAGGTGAAGCATAAACAGCAGGAGAGTGCCCATTTATGGGTTTCATATGTTGAGATATGTAACAGATGGGTAAGAGATCTCAGGGTCGGCCTCTACTACGATACAAAGATGTGTGTAAGAGGGAAATGATTGATACAGACATTGATAATGCACATTGGGAGCACGTCGCTGCTGAACGTGTTGCACGGAGGGCAAACATCAGAAATGGAATAAAGACAAAGGAGAAAATTATTGCAGATAAGTCACACACCGAGCGTTTGAGACATAAGATGGTGCATGATGGTGGAAATGACCACGTGTTCACATGCACCCACTGTGAACGGACATTTACAGCACAAATTGGCCTTATCAGTCACACTTGCTACCGCCATAGGTAAAAGTTATTATGCCTTTTTAAAGCACAAACTATCGTCTGTCAAGACGGCAAGGTGCCAAACTGAACTGATGAGATATTCCTCTGTCATTCAATATTTTTAAGAAACTGATGTTTATAATAATATTCACTGCTCAGCTGTTTAACCTTTCCACATATATCTTTGCCTTTCTCTGTCTCTCCTGTCAAGTATTTTCTCAGATAAGGCTAATTTCGCTGCTCCACCCCCTCTGTTGATACATCCCATTAATTTAATACATATTTTCCTCAGAGGAGGGACATAGTATTGCCTGCAGCATCCAATATCCCAGCACTTGTATACTGTTCATGATATTAGCACAATATCCCAGCACTTGTATACTGTCCAGGATATTAGCACAATATCCCAGCACTTGTATACTGTCCATTATATTAGCACAATATCCCAGCACTTGTATGTGAGCGGTATCTTGCAGTCTTGACAGACTAAAGTACATGGATTGGAATTTGACCAAAATTCCATCTCACAATGCCTGGGCAGAGCTTCAGAGAACATGTGATGCCCACGCAGCATGTTCTCTCTCTCGACCTTTCCTTGTTTGATCCAGAGGAAAGGATAACCAGTACGTCTGGAACAAGGTAGGCTGCAGACACTTGCGGCTCAGCGTCAAACCTCCGAGACCTTGCCTCCACGAGCAGGAGGCGAGCGGTGGCCAGACCCTAAAAACTTTGGAACTTGACTTAGAGGCGTTCAGCCAAGTCCCGCAGTTGAGGGCCTCATACGCGCCTGGACCATTGGGCGGTAAGTGTCTGGACCTGTGTAAGAATGTACTACCGTCAGACTCCCTGCTTGACTCGTGTGGATCCCGCGACCAACGGAAATATGCCCGCCGGAGATATTGCTTGTCTGTTGCGAACAAATCTCCAATTCTGACTGAATAAGTAAAGAAATGATAAAAGTAGTGGTATTTCAATTGTGCTTGTGCTCCCACCTATGCTACACCTTTCATGTGTCTTCACAAAGTCAGACTAGAAGTCAAGCTCAACAGGGTCTTCTTTCCCCTGCTGATTCTACCAAGCGTAGAATCAGCGCTTGTATACTGTAAATGATATTAGCGTCTTCTCCAAAACCACATCTCCACTACCTCCAGTGTTCCCAGCATTTCAGATATGAATGCTGAACAGTCACCATATCAAAGAAAATCTAACTAAACATAAAAAGCAACAGACCCTGTTACCTTAAGGTATATTGGGCATATGGTGCTAGGCTATTTATAGACCAATCAGCTCTCCAGAGGTGATGTGGCAAATATCACGCTGACCGCTTGTACTGCCCAAGGCATTTCCTGGTCATCATTTTATTCTGGGTTGACTTGAGAGCCCAATTCAATTGTCCCAAACCTTTGATGTGGATTTGACCCCATGGCCAGTGGGTCAACAGGCAAGCATCTAGCCACTACGTTACCACGGCTCCCTAACTAAACATGCTTCACAAATATCTGATCAAGGCAGCATTTTTGCCAGCATTGTGGGGGTACAAAACCAAGTATGGTAGCAACAGGAAAGATTATTTGGGGGAAAGCAAAAACATAACCTGAAGGATAAGCAATTAACCTAGGTTTTATAATTCAAATGTTTCTTTAAACTTCTAATTATTTCAAAAATAGAGCATAAAACAAATAACTCAGTCCCAAACAACATGCCATGCGGGATCAATTATTGTCTGTGTGTATCAATCAACACATTGTGTGTTACGTTTTATGTTTGATCTGAGCATTTTAAAGAAATTTGGCTAGATATTTTAACATACAGCAGCTCTGTGAAAGTAATATGCCAAGGTTTTAAACATTGTGGTTACTGTCCCAGTGCTACTTCAGAAGATGAAAAGTATCTTAAGTAATAAGACACTTATAGAGTAATGAAATGTTATATTGAGCCTGTGCTGTTGTATGGCAGGGAATCATGGAGTGTGAATGATCAAGCCAGGAAGAGCTTGGAAGCAATGGAGATATGGTTTCTGAGATTAAAGTTATGAATACTTTTGACTGCCAGTGTAACTTAAGAGTGCCTTAAAGACTCTCATAAAAATAGAACATTATCTTTAACTATAAGAAAAAGACAATGTTCTTTAGTCACATAATGAGAAGCAAGGCACTGGAAAACATGATGACTGAAAAGGTCAGTGGTAGTAGAGGCAGACCTAAGGAAATGATGCAGGGTGGCCTATGATGGTGGCATGGAGGAATGTCAACAGAATTGATCCAGAACAAGGACCGAGATCTGTAGAGATACATGAATATATATGTGATTTGGTGGGGTTCATATCCCATCTAGACAGCTGTTGCAAAATCTGGCAAGGAAGAGTTAAATAATGAATACATATACAGGTTACTGATAAACGCTGTGTCAGTGGTAAAACTGAAAACTTAGTTAACCCATGTTATTCAGCAAAGTTCAGATACAGGCCACTGGTGAAGAGGCTGAAGAAAACAATCTGTGTAACTACATGTTAACTATGCAGTTACTGCTAAATGATAACATGTTAACAGTATGTGCAATATCATATCACAAGTTGACAGTATGTGCTAAAGGAACAACTGTATGTGTAATGAGAATGCCTTCTACCTAAACATAGGCAGTAACAAATTATGTTCACACATACAACAATTGTACAAAGTTCATTTAACTAGACAGTGAATGCAAAGTTCAGTAACACAAGAACTGTACAACGTAACTGAACACATCTTAATGATAACAAATCCAGATACTTACAAAGACACAGAAACCAATAACAAAAAATCTTCCGGTCCTGACTCCATCGTACGATGCCAACGATTTCTTCTCGATGACAAGCTGGCTAATAGCATCTCCAGCAGCCATTAATGTGCCTGTCACCCAAAAGACAACAATGTAACAGTCACAGCTTTCTAAATACATGGTTGACAGGCAGATCTACAACTACAACATGAGGAAATAATATATTTGGCCAAATTTGAAGACCCACAATTTTTAAAAATATGATTAAATATCACCAGTAGCAGGTACCAGCTGTGGGTGTGTGTGTGTGTGTGTGTGTGTGTGAAGTGTTTGGCCAATCATATTTTTAGACATAGCGGAGGGCAGTAATCTAATGAGCCCTTGTTGATCTCGCTCACGTAATTGTTAGTGTAACATCCTTGTCATTATGCCATTGCGCTGTTGTACATTGTGGAGAGAGATCTGATTGGGGAATCTCAGCTTGCCATTACACCATTGCACTGTTGTACATTCTGGAGAGATATCTGATCTGAGAATCTCAGCTAGTCAGGTTACAGCTAAGCAGAAAAGAGTCAGGCTATAACCTCAAGTAATAAAATAAAAGTGGCCGAGCTCAATGCAGCTTTGAGGTGGGCAGCGGGTATTCGAGTCACTGAAACAATCAGTGATTCTCAGTCTGTACTACATCAAGTCAACATGGACTGATGTCCATCAGCTTAGACAGGGAAAGAATGGCCACCTTTTCCTCCATACATTAAAACAACAATCCTGAAGCATGAAGCTGCTATGGGTCAGTGATGGGCTAGGACCACCACATTTTGTAGGTCTGAATGCACGGACAAATTGGTGGCCAGTGTTTCTCTGGCTTAGTGGCCGACAAACGCAGGTGACGAACCATATCCAACTCTGCTCATAACATTATTAGTGTAACCTTCTAGTTACAACAATGTGTCCGCTTCCGTGAATTTTTTGGGGACACTGTAATAAGGGTCCAATCTGGCAATTTCATAGCCAATATGGCAAGTTCCAAGAATAAACGATTGACTTAAAACAGCAGTAAACCAAACATTCTTTGCTGCTGAACCAATGAACAGATATAAAAACCACCTTGATACATATTCCATCTTTGAAAGAAATGTCTCTGTACACCAAATCAAACTATTTATCAATTCCAATGTGAGAGGCAAATTTCACTGGTAGAATGGAAAGAATCATAAGCTAAATTTAACAAAGAAAAAGTGTTTTGTATACTGTATTCGACAAACAATAAATGATTGCTCAAAAACAGTGAGGCCTTGGCAATTAGGCAGTTCCAACCAGTTTTGTGCAAATAAACATTGTGTTTTAAATTTAAGATTACTGTGGGGATAACAAATGTTCCACATTTGAACAATAGATGTGATTATGTGTTTTTAAGTATTTCAGCTAAAGTATGCTTCATTTGTTTGTTCCATGTGATATATAACTCTGCAGTATACATCAAACGAGATGCAGCAAAATATGCCAGGCAATAAATCATGAAACATGTTTGTGGCTTCTGTGATTAAGTTTTTAAGCATCAAACCCCATACAAATCAGGCCCCCTAGATACACAACCTTGGGAACCTGCAACAACAAACATTTTAACTTAGTCTAAACGGGTTTTCTGTGTTCACCACTTAATTATGTATGACTAGGGGAGATAATACGTCATCTGGTTTTAGGAAAATGGGAGTCTCTGTGGCGAAGTGGTCAAGCCGTCTGCCTCGTGCTTTGAAGGTCATGTTCAATTCTAGGCTATGTCTTTCGATTCATGAGTGCATTTTTCTTGGAGACTCCTGGGGGGGGGGGGGGGGGGGGGGGGGGGGAGTCATCGCCGGAGCTACGAAGTTTGTGCTTTGTGCGACGCTTTCTGCTTGGCGGAAAGAGACAGAACCATTTGGGATAAAAACCCGGTGCATTGAAGTCGACCTTGACTTTTTTAAAAAGAGATATAGAATATTTGTTATTCTCAAAAAACAGCTTGTTTTAAAAAATAGCTTTGTTTTAAGTATCACAAAACTAGCACTAGTACTAGTTTAGTTTAGTCGTTGGATCAACATCACGGCACACGGTTTAACCCACAAGTGCTCCGTTTTCCTCCTAACTCAAACCTGAGTCTCGAGAAACTCAGCTCAATGCACGAACTCCGTTGCATCGGCAAGGATCCTGAAAATACTTTGGGTAGATTTTTAACTCGAAATTTTGCCCGGGCAGCGCATTTAGGCCTCTTTTTCGATTTCCAACTGCCAAGGGATTTTTTACGTGCGCACGGGTGTCCGATCTCACTTCCCAGAGACCAGGGGAAATTTTATTACTGGAAGTCCCGGTCCTCACCGGGGCCTGAACCTGGAACCTCCAGCACTCGAGGCGGTCACCATACCTCGAGACCACTCAGCCCCCCAAACACCAGTACTTGTCTACTGCAGCAGTCACCAATTCTCTTCAATGTGTATACTATTGCAGAACACAAGAGCAAAGGTCCTATATGTCCCATGCTGATGATGTCCTTGTATAACAAAGGAAGGACACAAATATAATTGTCGAGGACCTACAGAATTGAGTTGGAAAACATAACTGAATGGTGTGATGCTTCTGAGCACAGGTCAACCCACAAAGTAAGCTTCAATGGTGTGCTCTGATCACAAGGTCAATACACCTACTCATGATGTGGGGTGACATCACTGAAATAACACTGTCAATGCAGTACTTCAGTTTCTGGTGTGACAGTGGCCTCAATTTCATAGAACACGTCAATCATGCAGTGACTAAGGCTTAAAGACAAGTCATGACAGCAGCAGCAAGCATCTCCATGGTGAAGTAGTAATGTTGCATGCCTTGTGCTCCAAAGGTTGGAGGTTTGATTCCAGCCAACTTCATTTGGTTCACGAGTGCAATTTTCTCTGAGACTTCTGGGTGGTCATCGCTGGAGCTACGGAGTCCATGCTTTGTGCAATGCTTTCACCAGGCCACCCTGTAGAAAGAGACCGAGCCATATGGGACAAAACCCAGTGCAATGAAGTCGATCCTCACGACTTTTAAACCCTTTTAAATAACAGCAGCAGGCTATAAAGTTATGCAATCCTCTCTGTGCTTCAATATTCACAACCAATTCTCGTACTCAGCAACACAAATAGAAATTTCAAAAAGAAGCCATGCATCTTATTCTGGGATTTACCATATATACTCTATGTAAAGCAACAATAATTTTGCCTGACTCCTCTTTAATGGTCAACAGAAATGATTTATGTCACCATGTGCCTATCTCAGATTAAGTGTGGACATGGCTCACCCCTTTGATGAACATGTAGTGAGAGCATACATTAACAGATTCAAACAAGTAAAATCTTGGTAGGAGCAAAGTGAGGATGTGTGTTGTGGAACATGTAGTGAGAGCATACATTAACAGATTCAAACAAGTAAAATCTTGGTAGGAGTAAAGTGAGGATGTGTGTTGTGGAACATGTTACACCTGGTGAACAATGGGAACCTAAACCTGTGAAAGAATCATTGCTAGTCATCACTCTTGGAAGATGAAGGGAGCAATTTCCTTCTATACCATCATCATGTGCCATGCCGATAATTGTGGGCGGTCATGTTTCGCCATGTCACACAATCACCAGAGTCATGGTTCAGCTCTGTGTTCTTGTCTTGACCATCCAGATATTTACTTTTCTGCTTCCTTTGATCTTTTCCTCTCAATCTTGCCAGTTGTCACCAAATTCTCTAGTTTATTTCTTCTCATGATGTGCCATAAAAATGTTGACTGTCAACGTCTAATTTCTCTAATCAGTTTATGGTTTTCATTTGCTGATTGTAGGATTTGCTCAGTGGTGTTTCTTTCTGTCCATGGTATTCTTTGCTTTTTCCTCAGAAACCACATTTCCACTGCCATCAGATGTTTTTCAATTAGTCTGTTCATTATCTATGTTTCACATCCATACAAAAGTACAGGTTATATGTTGCACTTCACACTTCACGTTGCAAGTGACTTTTTATTGGTCAGTATGTTTTCCATCTTGCTGAAGGCTACCTTCGCCATGGTGATTCTTGTTCTAATCTCTTCAAGGCACCTCCCATCATAGGTTGTGACTGTTCAGAGATAGTTGTACCGATTCACTTGTTTCAGAATATTCCCATTTATCTGTATATTACAGTGGCAACTGAAGTGAACGCACTGCTGGCTGAATACAGGGGTGTTGAGAATACTGTGATATTTAAGGATGTATCAGTTGTTTGCAAGAGATGAGCTTGGACTTTCTCAATCCAATGTAACGGCCAACTAATTAAGGAGTCCAGTAGTGCTTCGTTGACAACTACCAGTTGTCTTACAATGGAGGTGCTGGCTGTGACAATGACACCACATGATTGAAGATAAGGACCATACACGAGCATCCATGCTGAGTGACTCCATTAACATGCTTAAGAAGATACTATCCAGATACAGGCACCAGCAGTGGTTTCAGTCCCCGCAGAAATCCCCATTAAGTCTACTGCTTTTGTTTTGTGCCAGGTCAAGTTGGGGATAACGGAAATTAGCTGATTCGGTGCTGAAGGATAAAATATCACCAAATGTGAACTCTCATTTGTACAGAAAGATGATGAAGTGCCATACTGGTGTCATGTAAATTATTCTGTTGGTTCATGTATCTTCAATTGCAATGCTCAGTGCATCTTCCACAATTTCAAAGCTCAGTGAACGGAAATTTACATGATAATACTTGTTCATTTGATAGTGCATGATGTGTGGTCCAAATCTACTTATTCTTTGGCTTTGAATTAGTTAAATGGGGCATGCTTTAGTAAGTTAAACATCTCAGTGAAACTGCTGATTTTAATGATGTGAGTGATGTAAGTCTTCCTCAAGATGTGAGACACTACACTGCTGTCAAGGAGGAAACTGTGAGACTTGAAGGCTTTCTACAGGACACAAGAAGATTAGTGAAACAACACTAAATAGGAGTTATCAGACGCCACTTGTAATATAATATAATAATCCTAAGGATGAGATCTGGACATCTATGGACTTTTCCCTCGTGCAAACATGATAATAGCTGAAGTTAGTACAGTTGATAATGAACATGTCTAAATTCTTTGATACTTGAAAAATGTTTGTCACCGGTGTACCAAATTACTCCCTGACAAACAAACACACAAATAAAACACATACAAAAAATATGTTGTAAATCTAGACTTCTAGCAGAAACTTAAGACTTTGCTTTCAGTTTCAGCCACCAAAATAACAAGTTTTAATCAAAATTAAATTGTGTTCTTACCAGTTGTGCCTGCCATTGTTCTCAATGGAAATCTCTCTAACCAGTGTAGATATTTCCTCCATAATACAGAAGACGCCATGGCTGACTATCGGCGGAAAGTTTTCCAAGCTGACAACGGAGCCCAAAACTCAAAACAGTAGTCAAAGTGGTCAACGCCAAACACAAACACGTACAGTACCCGTGAGATGAGTGGCAAGTGAGTTCAGTTCAGTGAACGAAAACTAAAACTCCGTGCTGCTAACTACCAGCCGTCACTTGAGATATATGATATGGACTACTCACTCACTCGAGACAGTGCCGTTATCACGGAAGTTAGATGGCCTGTTATTTATTTATTAACAATAAATTAGTTAAATATATTCGTCTTCTGCTATCATATTGAAGATCTAGACCGTCTTGCTGTAAATGTAAAATCACAATCGTAATTGGTAAATCACTAAATGCAGATATGCAGTCCTTATCTTATCTCATCTAATCTCGGTTACATAGTTATGTAAAACGAACAAAACATGTACTGCAAATCATCAGGTATATGATGCCTAGTTACGAAAACTGTACGCGGCCATTTTACAACATGCGTTTAAATTTCATAATAATCTCCCTTTGATGAACCATTATTAAGCGTCTTTGGCAGCACGCGTGGGCGATCATGTTGCTCCATGTCATATGACGTCCGGGATCAAAGATTAGGTCTGGTTTCTTTTTCCTCATATGCCATTAGGCCATGATTTTCAGCTTCTATTGCTTTTGTGTTTTACTTGCCCATGTTTCATCAAATGTGTCAACAAAAGACGAAACATTGATCTCTCTCTCTCTCTCTCTCTCTCTCTCTCTCTCTCTCTCTCTCTCTCTCTCTCTCTCTCTCTCTCACATACACACACACGCACGCACGCGCACACTATACACACATGTGTGTGTGTAGATACACATAAGTGTAAACACACATCACACACACAATGTAGCATGAACTTTGTGAAACATCACTCTCATCTCGGTCAGACGAAGAGTTATCTCGATCCCTTAATCAATTTTCCTGCACCATGAATACTTATTCCCAAGAAGTCTGCAATAACAAGGTCCACCTTCGCGCATGTCGGTCGTTGCTGTTTCCTCCAGGAACTACTTTCACCTCTGTACTTCTTAAACGATTGTGATGTTTAATATAGCAGACCTCTCTCTCTCTCTCTCTCTCTCTCTCTCTCTCTCTCTCTCTCTCTCTCTCTCTCTCTCTCTCTCTCTCTCTCTCTCACACACACACACACACATCACACACATCACACACACACATCGCCCTATTTCTTCTCCTTCTATTCTCTTCTCTCTTCTCTCTCTTCTTCTTCTTATTATTATTATTATTGTTATTATTATTATTATTATTATTATTGTTATTGTTATTGTTATTATTATTCATTCATTGGCACCTTTCCGTCTTGACAGGCGATAGTTTGGTACATTGTGCTTCAAAAAGGCTTAATAACTACGATCCATGGCAGTGGCGAGTGTGGCTGGTAAGACCAATTCTTGCTGCAAATGTTTGCCCACAGTAGGTGCATGTGAAAACATGGTCATTTCCACCATTTTGCACCATCTTACGTCTCTCACGCTCTGTGTGTGCTTTATCTGCAATCATTTTCTCCTTTGTCTTTATTCCATTTCTGATAGTTGCCCTCCATGCAACACGTTCAGCGGCGACGTGCTCCCAATGTGCATTATCAATGCCTGTATCAATCATGTCCCGCTTACACACATCTTTGTATCGTAGTAGAGGCCGACCCTGAGATCTCCTACCCGTCTGTAATTCACCTAATTATTATTATTATTATTATTATTATTATTATTATTTCTACTACTACTACTACTACTACTACTACTACTACTACTACTACTACTACTACTACTACTACTACCACTACTACGACTACTACTACTACTACTACTACTACTACTGCTGCTGCTACTACTACTACCGGTACTACTACTATTACTACCACCACCACTACTACGACTACTACTACTACTACTACCACCACTACTACTACTACTACTATTGTTGCTGCTGCTACTACTACTACTACTAATACTACTACTACTACTAATACTACAACTACTACTACTACTACTACTGCTGCTTCTAATAGCACTACTACTATCACCACCACCACCACCACCACCACCACCACCACCACCACCACCACTACTACTAGAACTACTACTACTACTTTGCATACTAATAATTCTTCTTCCACTTATTTTCCCCATCATCACAGTGTCTTGTTCTTCTGCTGCTACTTATCTTCGTTCACTAGCAACAAATCGCACATATATCTCTTATAGTTGAGAGTTTGTTTCTGGTTTCTTTCATTGCCGTACACTTTCCTCATCGAATAGAATAAGGCCATGTCGTCACTCTAACCTCTCATAGCGACATTTCCGGTTCAGTCGCTTTGTTGGAATCATACACGCGGATTCCATGAAAGACATGTCCATCCCACAACAAGGATACTGATGAGTAACTTTTATATTCATATTTATTTTCATATTTCATATATATAAATATTTCATATTTCCTATTATATATATAGAAGAAGGAGGAGGAGAAAGGGGAAGAGGAGCAGGAGAAAGAGGAACAGGAGGAGGGGGAGGAGGAGGAGGAGGAGAAGAAGAAGAAGAAGAAGAAGAAGAAGAAGAAGAAGAAGAAGAAGAAGAAGAAGAAGTTTTGGGTTTCATGCCAGGGCACCAGAGATTTCTCTGAGTAAATAAACCAACCAAAGTGATACTCTCTCTTCTAATGATTTCTGGTATTCCAGTCAGAAAATGTTAGTCCCAAACAAACATTTCGAATATCCTTAAGAGCATATAGATGGACATAACTTTATAACTACTGTACGGACGATGATAGAGGGGATACAATGAAATCAAAGATGAAACATTAATTACTTTCTTTTATCATATGCACAACTACTACCGTTGGCCCGTGACAAACCGCTCACATTGTCACACTGGCCAGACAGACATTAATCTGACACTTTGGCCTGCAACCTTGAAACAAGGAAAAATGTAATCTGACGTAAATCAAGGTCGTTAGAATCACCAGGCATCAATGCCTCGCGCCCTTGAACAGCCGAACCGAGCGGAGAATTGTAAGCGAGCGTGTGTCAATGTTAAAACCAAACATATCAAAAGAAAATCCTTGCACAAGCGGGACAAACAGTTCAAAGTCATTCCACTGCCGTCGTTTGACCGTCCTCGCATAACCTTATAACCCTGAGCGGATTAATCGGCTCTTGGGAAATTGTCAAGGCAGTTTGAATTATA
This sequence comes from Cepaea nemoralis, assembly GCA_014155875.1. NCBI lineage: Eukaryota > Metazoa > Mollusca > Gastropoda > Stylommatophora > Helicidae > Cepaea > Cepaea nemoralis. The sequence goes on along the minus strand of JACEFZ010011559.1, from coordinate 235,070 downwards.
CTTGTGAGGTGTGGGTTGGGGGGCCGGTTTGAGGTCTCGTGTTGATCGTACTGCTGTCGATGAAGCGGCTACGACGTAGCCAGCTCGTGCGAAGTGATTTACACCAAGAGTGGGATAGTAAAAGATGTGTTTGTGCAGAATATGATGTGTGTTGAACAACAGTGTCCACTAGCTGTATTATTACAATTATATATATATATATATATATATATATATATATATATATATATATATATATATATATATATATATATATATATATATACACACACTCACGCACGTATCTATCTATCTATCTATCTATCTATCTATCTATCTATCTATCTATCTATCTATCTATCTATCTATCTATCTATCTATCTATCTGCCTGCCTGCCTGCCTGCCTGCCTGCCTGCCTGTCTGTCTGTCTGTCTGTCTGTGTAATACTTACCTACCTATATACATATGTGCATACTTACCTGCATACATACATAACACCTCTTTCCATCTCTGTGAGTTTGCGCGTTTGCGTGTGTATGTGTGAAACCAGGGCAGCCTTGTAGCCAGTGTACTTGTCTGCTGAGTTCAAATCTACAAAAGTTGACCCTACCCCTTTAGGATCGATCCAGTTACATCCAATTAGTTGAAGAAAATATGCCTTGAGGGCCAGATCGCCCAGTTAACCCGTGACACGGAGGAGGTGAAAGGGGAGCAGGAGAAGGAGAAAGTGGAGGATAGGAAGAGAAGAAAGAGGAGCAGGAAAAGAAGAAGAAGAATTCTTTCTTTCTTTCTTTCTCCTTCGTTATGTTTTCTTTCTTCACGGCTTACTATATTCAATCATCAGCTGCAATGGAATTTGTTTTGTACGCAACCAGCACATGGCACCTCTAGTTTTTCGCCCTAATCCAATGGGCTTAGGCAATCGATTCCACTACCCTAGGGATCAGATGGATACGGGATATCATTAGACACCAATGATGTTAGGAAACATTCCCAGCCTTATAATAGAAAGAGGCGGTTGTCAGTTGGGGGGAGAGGAAAGGGGAGGGGGGGGGGCATTATGAGAAACTGGAAAACTGGAACATGTGGTGACAAACGGAACAATACGTGGCAAAAAATGACAAGGGTTTAAAATGTAAGAGGGTTGACTTCATTGCACCCAGTAAATTGCTCTCGCGAACCGAACGACGTGGCCCGGAATGGAACCCTCAACCTTCGCAGCGCGAGGCAGGCGGGGTAACCACTTCACCACTGAGACTCCCTATGTGGGAAGAAGATAGAGGAAGACAGCGAGAGAAGATAGAGGGAGACAGCGAGAGAAGATAGAGGGAGACAGCGAGACAAGATAGAGGGAGACAGCGAGAGAAGGTAGAGGGAGACAGCGAGAGAAGATAGAGGGAGACAGCGAGAGAAGATAGAGGAAGACAGCGAGAGAAGATAGAGGGAGACAGCGAGAGAAGATAGAGGGAGACAGCGACAGAAGATAGAGGGAGACAGCGAGAGAAGATAGAGGGAGACAGCGAGAGAAGATAGAGGGAGACAGCGAGAGAAGATAGAGGGAGACAGCGAGAGAAGATAGAGGAAGGCAGCGAGAGAAGATAGAGGAAGACAGCGAGAGAAGATAGAGGCAGACAGCGAGAGAAGATAGAGGGAGACAGCGAGAGAAGATAGAGGCAGACAGCGAGAGAAGATAGAGGGAGACAGCGAGAGAAGATAGAGGAAGACAGCGAGAGAAGATAGAGGAAGGCAGCGAGAGAAGATAGAGGGAGACAGCGAGAGAAGATAGAGGGAGACAGCGAGAGAAGATAGAGGAAGACAGCGAGAGAAGATAGAGGCAGACATCGAGAGAAGATAGAGGCAGACAGCGAGAGAAGATACAGGCAGACATCGAGAGAAGATATAGGCAGAAAGCGATAAAAGATGGAGGAAGACAGCCAGTGAAGATTCTTGACGTTTTTTGTTGTTGTTGTCAATGCAGGGAAAGGTGGTCTCACTGGCGAAGGCGTGCGACTTTTTCCGTAATCCCGTATATCCACGTGAGAAACACAGCTGCGCGAGATTCGGCAGCGGATCACGCCGTGTTGGTTACTTACGGGATATGTAAGCCGGTCGCTCAGAAAGCAATGGCAAACTACTGAGCGTAATCTTGCCAAGAACACCAACAACTACTGAACGTATAAACAACAACAGCAGTTGAAAAATGCTGGTGTTGAATGTTTTTTTTTTTACTCCGTCTTTGGGCGCGCTTCCCATTGTGGAACAGTGAGTTATGAAATGATGAAGAAGATGAAGTCAGTTTAGGCGTGTGCGCGTGTGTGTGTGTGGTGTGTGTGTGTGTGTGTGTGTGTGTGTGTGTGTGGTAATGGTTGTATTGATAGGTGTTTTGATCGCCATACTGATAGATACATTCTGGTTGTAATGATAGTTGTATTGATGGCTGTATTGATGGCTGTAGTGATGGTTGTAATGATAGTTGTATTAATGGCTGTAGTGATGGTTGTAATGATAGTTGTATTGATGGCTGTATTGATGGCTGTAGTGATGGTTGTGATGACAGCTGTATTGATGGCTGTAGTGATGGTTGTAGTGATGGTTGTAATGATAGTTGTATTGATGACTGTAGAGATGTGTATAAGAGACAGCTGTAGTGATGGTTGTAGTGATGGTTGTAATGATAGTTGTATTGATGGCTGTAGTGATGGTTGTAGTGATGGTTGTAATGATAGTTTTATTGATGGCTGTATTGATGGCTGTAGTGATGGTTGTAATGATAGTTGTATTGATGGCTGTAGTGATGGCTGTAATGATGGCTGTAGTGATGGTTGCAATGATAGTTGTATTGATGGCTGTAGTGATGGCTGTAGTGATGGTTGTAATGATAGTTGTATTGATGGCTGTATTGATGGCTGTAGTGATGGTTGTAATGATAGTTGTATTGATGGCTGTAGTGATGGCTGTAGTGATGGCTGTAGTGATGGTTGCAATGATAGTTGTATTGATGGCTGTAGTGATGGCTGTAGTGATGGTTGTAATGATAGTTGTATTGATGGCTGTATTGATGGCTGTAGTGATGGTTGTAATGATAGTTGTATTGATGGCTGTAGTGATGGCTGTAGTGATGGCTGTAGTGATGGTTGCAATGATAGTTGTATTGATGGCTGTAGTGATGGCTGTAGTGATGGCTGTAGTGATGGTTGTAATGATAGTTGTATTGATGGTTGTATTGATGGCTGTAGTGATGGTTGTAATGATAGTTGTATTGATGGCTGTAGTGATGGTTGTGATGACAGCTGTATTGATGGCTGTAGTGATGGTTGTAATGATAGTGTTATTGATGGCTGTATTGATGGCTGTAGTGATGGTTGTAATGATAGTTGTATTGATGGCTGTAGTGATGGTTGTGATGACAGCTGTATTGATGGCTGTAGTGATGGTTGTAATGATAGTTGTATTGATGGCTGTATTGATGGCTGTAGTGATGGTTGTGATGATAGCTGTATTGATGGCTGTTTTGATGGCTGTAGTGATGGCTGTAGTGATGGCTGTATTGATGGCTGTAGTGATGGTTGTGATGACAGCTGTATTGATGGCTGTAGTGATGGTTGTGATGACAGCTGTATTGATGGCTGTAGTGATGGTTGTAATGATAGTTGTATTGATGGCTGTAGTGATGGTTGTAATGATAGTTGTATTGATGGCTGAATTGATGGCTGTAGTGATGGTTGTATTGATGGCTGTAGTGATGGCTGTATTGATGGCTGTAGTGATGGCTGTAGTGATGGTTGTGATGACAGCTGTATGGATGGCTGTAGTGATGGTTGTAATGATAGTTGTATTGATGGCTGTATTGATGGCTGTAGTGATGGTTGTAATGATAGTTGTATTGATGGCTGTATTGATGGCTGTAGTGATGGTTGTGATGACAAGCGGTATTGATGGCTGTATTGATGGCTGTAGTGATGGTTGTAATGATAGTTGTATTGATGGCTGTATTGATGGCTGTAGTGATGGTTGCAATGATAGTTGTATTGATGGCTGTAGTGATGGCTGTAGTGATGGTTGTGATGACAGCTGTATTGATGGCTGTAGTGATGGTTGTAATGATAGTTGTATTGATGGCTGTATTGATGGCTGTAGTGATGGTTTGTAATGATAGTTGTACTGATGGTTGTATTGATGACTGTAATGACAGCTGTACTGATGGTTGTATTGATGACTGTAATGATAGTTGTACTGATGGTTGTATTGATGACTGTAATGATAGTTGTACTGATAGTTGTATTGATGGCCTGTAGTGATGGTTGTAATGACAGCTGTATTGATGGCTGTAGTGATGGTTGTAATGATAGTTGTATTGATGGCTGTAGTGATGGCTGTAGTGATGGTTGTGATGATAGTTGTATTGATGGCTGTAGTGATGGTTGTAGTGATGGTTGTGATGACAGCTGTGTTGATGGCTGTAGTGATGGTTGTAATGATAGTTGTATTGATGGCTGTATTGATGGCTGTAGTGATGGTTGTGATGATAGTTGTATTGATGCCTGTAGTGATGGCTGTAGTGATGGCTGTAGTGATGTTTGCAATGATAGTTGTATTGATGGCTGTAGTGATGGCTGTATTGATGGCTGTAGTGATGGTTGCAATGATAGTTGTATTGATGGCTGTAGTGATGTTTGCAATAATAGTTGTATTGATGGCTGTATTGATGGCTGTAGTGATGGTTGTGATGATAGTTGTATTGATGCCTGTAGTGATGGCTGTAGTGATGGCTGTAGTGATGTTTGCAATGATAGTTGTATTGATGGCTGTAGTGATGGCTGTAGTGATGGTTGTAATGATAGTTGTATTGATGGCTGTATTGATGGCTGTAGTGATGGTTGTAATGATAGTTGTATTAATGGCTGTAGTGATGGTTGTAATGATAGTTGTATTGATGGCTGTATTGATGGCTGTAGTGATGGTTGTGATGACAGCTGTATTGATGGCTGTAGTGATGGTTGTAGTGATGGTTGTAATGATAGTTGTATTGATGACTGTAGTGATGGTTGTAGTGATGGTTGTAATGATAGTTGTATTGATGGCTGTAGTGATGGTTGTAGTGATGGTTGTAATGATAGTTGTATTGATGGCTGTATTGATGGCTGTAGTGATGGTTGTAATGATAGTTGTATTGATGGCTGTAGTGATGGCTGTAATGATGGCTGTAGTGATGGTTGCAATGATAGTTGTATTGATGGCTGTAGTGATGGCTGTAGTGATGGTTGTAATGATAGTTGTATTGATGGCTGTATTGATGGCTGTAGTGATGGTTGTAATGATAGTTTGTATTGATGGCTGTAGTGATGGCTGTAGTGATGGCTGTAGTGATGGTTGCAATGATAGTTGTATTGATGGCTGTAGTGATGGCTGTAGTGATGGTTGTAATGATAGTTGTATTGATTGCTGTATTGATGGCTGTAGTGATGGTTGTAATGATAGTTGTATTGATGGCTGTAGTGATGGCTGTAGTGATGGCTGTAGTGATGGTTGCAATGATAGTTGTATTGATGGCTGTAGTGATGGCTGTAGTGATGGCTGTAGTGATGGTTGTAATGATAGTTGTATTGATGGTTGTATTGATGGCTGTAGTGATGGTTGTAATGATAGTTGTATTGATGGCTGTATTGATGGCTGTAGTGATGGTTGTGATGACAGCTGTATTGATGGCTGTAGTGATGGTTGTAATGATAGTGTTATTGATGGCTGTATTGATGGCTGTAGTGATGGTTGTAATGATAGTTGTATTGATGGCTGTAGTGATGGTTGTGATGACAGCTGTATTGATGGCTGTAGTGATGGTTGTAATGATAGTTGTATTGATGGCTGTATTGATGGCTGTAGTGATGGTTGTGATGATAGCTGTATTGATGGCTGTTTTGATGGCTGTAGTGATGGCTGTAGTGATGGCTGTATTGATGGCTGTAGTGATGGTTGTGATGACAGCTGTATTGATGGCTGTAGTGATGGTTGTGATGACAGCTGTATTGATGGCTGTAGTGATGGTTGTAATGATAGTTGTATTGATGGCTGTAGTGATGGTTGTAATGATAGTTGTATTGATGGCTGTATTGATGGATGTAGTGATGGTTGTAATGATAGTTGTATTGATGGCTGTATTGATGGCTGTAGTGATGGCTGTAGTGATGGTTGTGATGACAGCTGTATTGATGGCTGTAGTGATGGTTGTAATGATAGTTGTATTGATGGCTGTATTGATGGCTGTAGTGATGGTTGTAATGATAGTTGTATTGATGGCTGTATTGATGGCTGTAGTGATGGTTGTGATGACAGCGGTATTGATGGCTGTATTGATGGCTGTAGTGATGGTTGTAATGATAGTTGTATTGATGGCTGTATTGATGGCTGTAGTGATGGTTGCAATGATAGTTGTATTGATGGCTGTAGTGATGGCTGTAGTGATGGTTGTGATGACAGCTGTATTGATGGCTGTAGTGATGGTTGTAATGACAGTTGTATTGATGGCTGTATTGATGGCTGTAGTGATGGTTGTAATGATAGTTGTATTGATGGCTGTAGTGATGGTTGTAATGACAGCTGTATTGATGGCTGTAGTGATGGTTGTAATGATAGTTGTATTGATGGCTGTATTGATGGCTGTAGTGATGGTTGTAATGATAGTTGTATTGATGGCTGTAGTGATGGTTGTAATGACAGCTGTATTGATGGCTGTAGTGATGGTTGTAATGATAGTTGTATTGATGGCTGTAGTGATGGCTGTAGTGATGGTTGTGATGATAGTTGTATTGATGGCTGTAGTGATGGTTGTAGTGATGGTTGTGATGACAGCTGTGTTGATGGCTGTAGTGATGGTTGTAATGATAGTTGTATTGATGGCTGTATTGATGGCTGTAGTGATGGTTGTGATGATAGTTGTATTGATGGCTGTAGTGATGGCTGTAGTGATGGCTGTAGTGATGGTTGCAATGATAGTTGTATTGATGGCTGTATTGATGGCTGTAGTGATGGTTGTGATGACAGCTGTATTGATGGCTGTAGTGATGGTTGTAATGATAGTTGTATTGATGGCTGTAGTGATGGTTGCAATGATAGTTGTATTGATGGCTGTAGTGATGGCTGTAGTGATGGTTGTGATGACAGCTGTATTGATGGCTGTAGTGATGGTTGTAATGATAGTTGTATTGATGGCTGTATTGATGGCTGTAGTGATGGTTGCAATGATAGTTGTATTGATGGCTGTATTGATGGCTGTAGTGATGGTTGTGATGACAGCTGTATTGATGGCTGTAGTGATGGTTGTGATGACAGCTGTATTGATAGCTGTAGTGATGGTTGTGATGACAGCTGTATGATGGCTGTAGTGATGGTTGTGATGACAGCTGTATTGATGGCTGTAGTGATGGTTGTAATGATAGTTGTATTGATGGCTGTATTGATGGCAGTATTGATGGCTGTAGTGATGGTTGTGATGACAGCTGTATTGATGGCTGTAGTGATGGTTGTGATGACAGCTGTATTGATGGCTGTATTGATAGTTGTATTGATGGCTGTAGTGATGGTTGTAATGATAGTTGTATTGATGGCTGTATTGATGGCTGTAGTGATGGCTGTAGTGATGGTTGCAATGATAGTGTATTGATGGCTGTATTGATGGCTGTAGTGATGGCTGGTAGTGATGGGTTGCAATGATAGTGTATGATGGCTGTAATGATGGCTGTATTGATGGCTGTAGTGATGGTTGCAATGATAGTTGTATTGATGGCTGTAGTGATGGCTGTAGTGATGGTTGTGATGACAGCTGTATTGATGGCTGTAGTGATGGTTGTGATGACAGCTGTATTGATGGCTGTAGTGATGGTTGTGATGATAGTTGTATTGATGGCTGTATTGATGGCTGTAGTGATGGTTGTAATGATAGTTGTATTGATGGCTGTATTGATGGCTGTAGTGATGGTTGCAATGATAGTTGTATTGATGGCTGTATTGATGGCTGTAGTGATGGTTGCAATGATAGTTGTATTGATGGCTGTAGTGATGGTTGTAATGATAGTTGTATTGATGGCTAAATTGATGGCTGTAGTGATGGTTGTAATGATAGTTGTATTGATAGCTGTATTGATGGCTGTAGTGATGGTTGCAATGATAGTTGTATTGATGGCTGTAGTGATGGCTGTATTGATGGTTGTAATGATAGTTGTATTGATGGCTGTATTGATGGTTGTATTGATGGCTGTAGTGATGGCTGTATTGATGGTTGTAATGATAGTTGTATTGATGGCTGTATTGATGGCTGTAGTGATGGTTGTAATGATAGTTGTATTGATGGCTGTAGTGATGGCTGTAGTGATGGTTGTAATGATAGTTGTATTGATGGCTGTATTGATGGTTGTATTGATGGCTGTAGTGATGGCTGTATTGATGGTTGTAATGATAGTTGTATTGATGGCTGTAGTGATGGCTGTAGTGATGGCTGTAGTGATGGCTGTAGTGATGGTTGTGATGACAGCTGTATTGATGGCTGTAGTGATGGTTGTAATGATAGTTGTATTGATGGCTGTATTGATGGCTGTAGTGATGGTTGTAATGATAGTTGTATTGATGGCTGTATTGATGGCTGTAGTGATGGTTGTGATGACAGCTGTATTGATGGCTGTAGTGATGTTTGTAATGATAGTTGTATTGATGTCTGTATTGATGGCTGTAGTGATGGTTGTGATGACAGCTGTATTGATGGCTGTAGTGATGGTTGTAATGATAGTTGTATTGATGGCTGTATTGATGGCTGTAGTGATGGTTGTAATCATAGTTGTATTGATGGCTGTAGTGATGGCTGTAGTGATGGCTGTAGTGATGGTTGCAATGATAGTTGTATTGATGGCTGTATTGATGGCTGTAGTGATGGTTGTAGTGATGGTTGCAATGATAGTTGTATTGATGGCTGTATTGATGGCTGTAGTGATGGTTGTGATGACAGCTGTATTGATGGCTGTAGTGATGGTTGTAATGATAGTTGTATTGATGGCTGTATTGATGGCTGTAGTGATGGTTGCAATGATAGTTGTATTGATGGCTGTATTGATGGCTGTAGTGATGGCTGTAGTGATGGTTGCAATGATAGTTGTATTGATGGCTGTATTGATGGCTGTAGTGATGGCTGTAGTGATGGTTGCAATGATAGTTGTATTGATGGCTGTAATGATGGCTGTATTGATGGCTGTAGTGATGGTTGCAATGATAGTTGTATTGATGGCTGTATTGATGGCTGTATTGATGGTTGTGATGACAGCTGTATTGATGGCTGTAGTGATGGTTGTGATGACAGCTGTATTGATGGCTGTAGTGATGGTTGTAATGATAGTTGTATTGATGGCTGTATTGATGGCTGTAGTGATGGTTGCAATGATAGTTGTATTGATGGCTGTATTGATGGCTGTAATAATAGTTGTACTGATGGTTGTATTGATGGCTGTATTGATGGCTGTATTGATGGCTGTAGTGATGGCTGTAGTGATGGTTGCAATGATAGTTGTATTGATGGCTGTAATGATGGCTGTATTGATGGCTGTAGTGATGGTTGCAATGATAGTTGTATTGATGGCTGTAGTGATGGCTGTAGTGATGGTTGTGATGACAGCTGTATTGATGGCTGTAGTGATGGTTGTGATGACAGCTGTATTGATGGCTGTAGTGATGGTTGTGATGATAGTTGTATTGATGGCTGTATTGATGGCTGTAGTGATGGTTGTAATGATAGTTGTATTGATGGCTGTATTGATGGCTGTAGTGATGGTTGCAATGATAGTTGTATTGATGGCTGTATTGATGGCTGTAGTGATGGTTGCAATGATAGTTGTATTGATGGCTGTAGTGATGGTTGTAATGATAGTTGTATTGATGGCTGTATTGATGGCTGTAGTGATGGTTGTAATGATAGTTGTATTGATGGTTGTATTGATGGCTGTAGTGATGGTTGCAATGATAGTTGTATTGATGGCTGTATTGATGGCTGTAGTGATGGTTGTGATGACATCTGTATTGATGGCTATAGTGATGGTTGCAATGACAGCTGTATTGATGGCTGTAGTGATGGCTGTAGTGATGGTTGTGATGACAGCTGTATTGATGGCTATAGTGATGGTTGCAATGACAGCTGTATTGATGGCTGTATTGATGGCTGTAGTGATGGTTGTAATGATAGTTGTATTAATGGCTGTATTGATGGCTGTAGTGATGGTTGTAATGATAGTTGTATTGATGGCTGTATTGATGGCTGTAGTGATGGTTGTAATGATAGTTGTATTGATGGCTGTATTGATGGCTGTAGTGATGGTTGTAATGATAGTTGTATTGATGGCTGTATTGATGGCTGTAGTGATGGTTGTAATGATAGTTGTATTGATGGCTGTATTGATGGCTGTAGTGATGGTTGTAATGATAGTTATATTGATGGCTGTTGTGATGGCTGTATTGATGGTTGTAATGATAGTTGTATTGATGGCTGTATTTATGGTTGTATTGATGGCTGTAGTGATGGCTGTATTGATGGTTGTAATGATAGTTGTATTGATGGCTGTATTGATGGCTGTAGTGATGGTTGTAATGATAGTTGTATTGATGGCTGTAGTGATGGCTGTAGTGATGGTTGTAATGATAGTTGTATTGATGGCTGTATTGATGGTTGTATTGATGGCTGTAGTGATGGCTGTATTGATGGTTGTAATGATAGTTGTATTGATGGCTGTATTGATGGCTGTAGTGATGGCTGTAGTGATGGCTGTATGTGATGGGCAGTAGTGATGGTTGTTGATGACAGCTGTATTGATGGCTGTGGTGATGGTTGTAATGATAGTTGTATTGATGGCTGTATTGATGGCTGTAGTGATGGTTGTAATGATAGTTGTATTGATGGCTGTATTGATGGCTGTAGTGATGGTTTGGGATTGACAGCTGTATTGATGGCTGTAGTGATGTTTGTAATGATAGTTGTATTGATGTCTGTATTGATGGCTGTAGTGATGGTTGTAATCATAGTTGTATTGATGGCTGTAGTGATGGCTGTAGTGATGGTTGTAGTGATGGTTGCAATGATAGTTGTATTGATGGCTCGTATTATTTCTGTAGTGATGGTTGTAGTGATGGTTGCAATGATAGTTGTATTGATGGCTGTATTGATGGCTGTAGTGATGGTTGTGATGACAGCTGTATTGATGGCTGTAGTGATGGTTGTAATGATAGTTGTATTGATGGCTGTATTGATGGCTGTAGTGATGGTTGCAATGATAGTTGTATTGATGGCTGTATTGATGGCTGTAGTGATGGCTGTAGTGATGGTTGCAATGATAGTTGTATTGATGGCTGTATTGATGGCTGTAGTGATGGCTGTAGTGATGGTTGCAATGATAGTTGTATTGATGGCTGTAATGATGGCTGTATTGATGGCTGTAGTGATGGTTGCAATGATAGTTGTATTGATGGCTGTAATTGATGGCTGTAGTGATGGTTGTGATGACAGCTGTATTGATGGATGTAGTGATGGTTGTGATGACAGCTGTATTGATGGCTGTAGTGATGGTTGTTGATGACAGCTGTAATTGATGGCTGTAGTGATGGTTGTAATGATAGTTGTATTGATGGCTGTATTGATGGCTGTATTGATGGCTGTAGCGTGATTGGTTGTGATGACAGCTGTATTGATGGCTGTAGTGATGGTTGTGATGACAGCTGTATTGATGGCTGTAGATGATGGTTTGTAATGATAGTTGTATTGATGGCTGTATTGATGGCTGTAGTGATGGTTGCAATGATAGTTGTATTGATGGCTGTATTGATGGCTGTAGTGATGGCTGTAGTGATGGTTGCAATGATAGTTGTATTGATGGCTGTATTGATGGCTGTAGTGATGGCTGTAGTGATGGTTTCAATGATAGTTGTATTGATGGCTGTAATGATGGCTGTATTGATGGCTGTAGTGATGGTTGCAATGCATAGTTGTATTGATGGCTGTAGTGATGGCTGTAGTGATGGTTGTGATGACAGCTGTAATTGATGGCTGTAGTGATGGTTGTGATGACAGCATGTATTGATGGCTGTAGTGATGGTTGTGATGAATGTTGTATTGATGGCTGTATTGATGGCTGTAGTGATGGTTGTAATGATAGTTATATTGATGGCTGTATTGATGCTGTAGTGATGGTTGCAATGCTAGTTGTATTGATGGCTGTATTGATGGCTGTAGTGATGGTTGCAATATGATAGTTGTATTGATGGCTGTAGTGATGGTTTGTAATGATAGTTGTATTGATGGCTGTATTGATGTGCTGTAGTGATGGTTGTAATGATAGTTGTATTGATGGCTGTATTGATGGCTGTAGTGATGGTTGCAATGATAGTTGCATTGATGGCTGTATTGATGGCTGTAGTGATGGTTGCAATGATAGTTGTATTGATGGCTGTATTGATGGCTGTAGTGATGGTTGTAATGATAGTTGTATTGATGGCTGTATTGATGGCTGTAGTGATGGTTGTGATGACAGCTGTATTGATGGCTGTAGTGATGGTTGCAATGACAGCTGTATTGATGGCTGTAGTGATGGCTGTAGTGATGGTTGTGATGACAGCTGTATTGATGGCTGTAGTGATTGGTTGGTAATGATAGTTGTATTGATGGCTGTACTTAATGGCTGTATTGATGGTTGTAATGATAGTTGTTGTATGATGGCTGTAGTGATGGCTGTAGTGATGGTTGTATTGAGGGGCTGTATTGATGGCTTATATGATGGCTGTAGTGTATGGGTTGATGACAGCTGTATTGGATGGATGGCTGGTAGTGATTGTTTGTTAATGATAGTTGTATTGATGCCTGTATTGCTAAGTGGCTGTAGTGTGGTTGTAATGATAGTTGTATATGATGGCTGTATTGATGGCTGTAGTGAGGTTTGTGATGACAGCTGTATTGATGGCTGTAGTGATGTTTGTTAATGATAGTTGTATTGATGTCTGTATTGATGGCTGTAGTGATGGTTGTGATGACAGCTGTATTGATGGCTGTAGTGATGGTTGTAATGATATTGTATTGATGGCTGTATTGATGGCTGTAGTGATGGTTGTAATCATAGTTGTATTGATGGCTGTAGTGATGCTGTAGTGATGGTTGTAATGATAGTTGTATTGATGTCTTGTATTGATGGTTGTAGTGATGGTTGCAATGATAGTTGTATTGATGGCTGTATTGATGGCTGTAGTGATGGCTGTAGTGATGGTTGCAATGATAGTTGTATTGATGGCTGTAGTGATGGCTGTATTGATGGCTGTAGTGATGGCTGTAGTGATGGCTGTAGTGATGGTTGCAATGATAGTTGTATTGATGGCTGTATTGATGGCTTGTAGTGATGGTGTGATGACAGCTGTATTGATGGCTGTAGTGATGGTTGTGATGACAGCTGTATTGATGGCTGTAGTGATGGTTGTGATGACAGCTGTATTAATGGCTGTAGTGGTGGTTGTGATGACAGCTTTATTGATGGCTGTAGTGATGGTTGTGATGACAGCTGTATTGATGGCTGTAGTGATAGTTGTGATGACAGCTGTATTGATGGCTGTAGTGATGGTTGTAATGATAGTTGTATTGATGGCTGTATTGATGGCTGTAGTGATGGTTGTGATGACAGCTGTATTGATGGCTGTAGTGATGGTTGTAATGATAGTTGTATTGATGGCTGTATTGATGGCTGTAGTGATGGTTGTAATGATAGTTGTATTGATGGCTGTAGTGATGGCTGTAGTGATGGCTGTAGTGATGGTTGTAATGATAGTTGTATTGATGGCTGTATTGATGGCTGTATTGATGGCTGTAGTGATGGTTGTGATGACAGCTGTATTGATGGCTGTAGTGATGGTTGTGATGACAGCTGTATTGATGGCTGTAGTGATGGTTGTGATGACAGCTGTATTGATGGCTGTAGTGATGGTTGTGATGACAGCTGTATTGATGGCTGTAGTGATGGTTGTAATGATAGTTGTATTGATGGCTGTATTGATGGCTGTAGTGATGGTTGTGATGACAGCTGTATTGATGGCTGTAGTGATGGTTCCAATGATAGTTGTATTGATGGCTGTATTGATGGCTGTAGTGATGGTTGTGATGACAGCTGTATTGATGGTTGTATTGATGGCTGTAGTGATGGCTGTATTGATGGTTGTATTGATGGTTGTATTGATGGCTGTAGTGATGGTTGTATTGATGGTTGTATTGATGGCTGTAGTGATGGCTGTATTGATGGTTGTATTGATGGTTGTATTGATGGTTGTATTGATGGCTGTAGTGATGGTTGTATTGATGGCTGTAGTGACTGGCTGTATTGATGGCTGTAGTGATGGCTGTAGTGATGGCTGTATTGATGGCTGTAGTGATGGCTGTAGTGATGGCTGTATTGATGGCTGTAGTGATGGCTGTAGTGATGGCTGTATTGATGGCTGTAGTGATGGTTGTAGTGATGGTGTGATGACAGCGTTATTGATGGTGTAGTGATGGTTGTAATGATAGTTGTATTGATGGCTGTATTGATGGCTGTAGTGATGGTGTAATGATAGTTGTATTGATGGCTGTAGTGATGGCTGTAGTGAGGCTGTAGTGATGGTTGTAATGATAGTTGTATTGATGGCTGTATTGAGGCTGTATTGATGGCTGTAGTGATGGTGTGATGACAGCTGTATTGATGGCTGTAGTGATGGTTGTTGATGACAGCTGTATTGATGGCTGTAGTGATGGTTGTGATGGACAGCTGTATTGATGGCTGTAGTGATGGTTGTGATGACAGTGTATGATGGCTGTATGTGATGGTTGTGATGACAGCTGTATTGATGGCTGATAGTGAGGTTGTAATGATAGTTGTATTGATGGCTGTATTGATGGCTGTAGTGATGGTTGTGATGTACAGCTGTATGATGGCTGTAGTGATGGTTCCAATGATAGTTGTATTGATGGCTGTATTGATGGCTGTAGTGATGGTTGTGATGACAGCTGTATTGATGGTTGTATTGATGGCTGTAGTGATGGCTGTATTGATGGTTGTATTGATGGTTGTATTGATGGCTGTAGTGATGGTTGTATTGATGGTTGTATTGATGGCTGTAGGGAGGCTGTATTGATGGTTGTATTGATGGTTGTATTGATGGTTGTATTGATGGCTGTAGTGATGGTTGTATTGATGGCTGTAGTGATGGCTGTATTGATGGCTGTAGTGATGGCTGTAGTGATGGCTGTATTGATGGCTGTAGTGATGGCTGTAGTGATGGCTGTATTGATGGCTGTAGTGATGGCTGTAGTGATGGCTGTATTGATGGCTGTAGTGATGGTTGTAGTGATGGTTGTGATGACAGCTGTATTGATGGCTGTGGTGATGGCTGTAGTGATGGCTGTAGTGATGGTTGTGATGACAGCTGTATTGATGGCTGTAGTGATGGCTGTAGTGATGGATGTAGTGATGGTTGTGATGACAACTGTATTGATGGCTGTAGTGATGGCTGTAGTGATGGTTGTAGTGATGGTTGTAGTGATGGCTGTAGTGATGGCTGTAGTGATGGTTGTGATGACAGCTGTATTGATGGCTGTAGTGATGGCTGTAGTGATGGCTGTAGTGATGGTTGTGATGACAGCTGTATTGATGGCTGTAGTGATGGCTGTAGTGATGGCTGTAGTGATGGTTGTGATGACAGCTGTATTGATGGTTGTATTGATGGCTGTAGTGATGGCTGTAGTGATGGTTGTGATGACAGCTGTAGTGATGGTTGTATTGATGGCTGTAGTGATGGCTGTAGTGATGGCTGTAGTGATGGTTGTGATGACAGCTGTATTGATGGCTGTAGTGATGGCTGTAGTGATGGCTGTAGTGATGGTTGTGATGACAGCTGTAGTGATGGCTGTATTGATGGCTGTAGTGATGGCTGTAGTGATGGTTGTAGTGATGGTTGTGATGACAGCTGTAGTGATGGTTGCAATGACAGCTGTATTGATGGCTGCAGTGATGGCTGTAGTGATGGTTGTGATGACAGCTGTATTGATGGCTGTAGTGATGGCTGTAGTGATGGCTGTAGTGATGGCTGTAGTGATGGTTGTGATGACAGCTGTATTGATGGCTGTATTGATGGCTGTAGTGATGGCTGTAGTGATGGCTGTAGTGATGGCTGTAGTGATGGCTGTAGTGATGGCTGTATTGATGGCTGTAGTGATGGCTGTAGTGATGGCTGTAGTGATGGTTGTGATGACAGCTGTAGTGATGATTGCAATGACAGCTGTATTGATGGCTGTAGTGATGGCTGTAGTGATGGTTGTGATGACAGCTGTATTGATGGCTGTAGTGATGGCTGTAGTGATGGTTGTGATGACAGCTGTATTGATGGCTGTAGTGATGGCTGTAGTGATGGCTGTAGTGATGGTTGTGATGACAGCTGTATTGATGGCTGTAGTGATGGCTGTAGTGATGGCTGTATTGATGGTTGTGATGACAGCTGTATTGATGGCTGTATTGATAGTTGTATTGATGGCTGTATTGATGGCTGTAGTGATGGCTGTAGTGATGGCTGTAGTGATGGCTGTATTGATGGCTGTAGTGATGGCTGTAGTGATGGCTGTAGTGATGGCTGTATTGATGGCTGTAGTGATGGCTGTAATGATAGTTGTATTGATGGCTGTATTGATGGCTGTAGTGATGGTTGTAATGATAGTTGTATTGTTGGCTGTAGTGATGGCTGTAGTGATGGTTGTAATGATAGTTGTTTTGATGGCTGTATTGATGGCTGTAGTGATGGTTGTAATGATAGTTGTATTGATGGCTGTATTGATGGCTGTAGTGATGGTTGTGATGACAGCTGTATTGATGGCTGTATTGATGGCTGTAGTGATGGTTGTAATGATAGTTGTATTGATGGCTGTATTGATGGCTGTAGTGATGGTTGTAATGATAGTTGTTTTGATGGCTGTATTGATGGCTGTAGTGATGGTTGTAGTGATAGTTGTATTGATGGCTGTAGTGATGGCTGTAGTGATGGTTGTAATGATAGTTGTTTTGATGGCTGTATTGATGGCTGTAGTGATGGTTGTAATGATAGTTGTATTGATGGCTGTATTGATGGCTGTAGTGATGGTTGTAATGATAGTTGTATTGATGGCTGTATTGATGGCTGTATTGATGGTTGTATTGATAGTTGTATTGATGGCTTTATTGATGGCTGTATTGATGGTTGTAATGATAGTTGTATTGATGGCTGTATTGATGGCTGTATTGATGGCTGTATTGATGGTTGTATTGATGGCTGTATTGATGGTTGTATTGATAGTTGTATTGATGGTTGTATTGATAGTTGTATTGATGGCTGTAGTGATGGTTGTATTGATGGCTGTAATGATGGTTGTATTGATGGCTGTAGTGATGGCTGTCATCATTGGCACCTTGCCGTCTTGACAGATGATAGTTTGTGCTTTAAAAAGGCATAATAACTTTTAACTATGGCGGTAGCGAGTGTGACTGATAAGGCAAATTTGCGCTGTAAATGTCCGTTCACAGTGGGTGCATGTGAACACGTGGTCATTTCCACCATCATGCACCATCTTACGTCTCAAACGCTTGATGTGTGACTTTTCTGCAATAATTTTCTCCTTTGACTTTATTCCATTCTGATATTTGCCCTCCATGCAACACGTTCAGCGGCGACTTGCTCCCAATGTGCATTATCAATGCCTGTATCAATCATGTCCCGCTTACACACATCTTTGTATCGTAGTAGAGGCCGACCCTGAGATCTCTTACCCATCTGTAATTCACCAAAAAGATATCCTTTGGTATTCTACCATCATCCATCCTCCTAAGATGTCCTATCCATCTAAGTCTACGAAGACTGAGCATGGAATAAACTGTCACACAACCTGATCTTTCCAATACTTCAGTATTTGTGATTTTGTCTTGCCACTTAATACCAAGAATTCTTCGCAGACACCGCATATGAAAGCTGTTTAAGTTGTTCTCTTGGTGTGAGTAAGTTGTCCAGGTTTCACTGCCATAGAGAAGAGTACTAAGGACACAGGCTTGATAGACAAGGACTTTTGTTTTGGCAGTAAGCTTCCTGTTCTCCCAGACTCTTTTTCTTAACCTGTTCATTGTTGTTGCTGCCTTACCAATCCGGATGTTGATTTCCTGATCTAGGGATAATTTGCTATTTACCACTGATCCTAGATATGTAAAATGGTCTACTATCTCTAGTTCAGCGTCGTCAATAAAGATTGATGGTACCCCATGTGCACCTTGTGACATAATCTGTGTCTTCTTTTTGCTAATTGTTAAACCAAATTCAGAACAAGCATTGGAGAATGCAGATAGTAGACATTGCAATTCTTCCTCAGAGTGGGTCGTAACTGCAGCATCATCTGCAAAAAGCAACTCTCTGATCAGTACCCTCCTAATTTTGGTCTTAGCCTTCAATCTCTGAGCATTGTAGAGGCCGCCATCTGAGCGTGAGTGAATGTATATACCACCATCCTGATCATGAAATGCATATTTCAGTAGAAGTGAAAAGTATATTCCAAAGAGGGTGGGAGCTAGTACACAACCTTGCTTAACTCCACTCTTGATTTCAAATTCTTCAGAAGTTGCACCATCAAACTTGATTATACCCTTCATGCCTGTGTGGAACGATTCCACAATGGACAGAAGAGTTGGTGGGCAGCCAATCTTCTTTAGTGCCTTGAACAGACCCTCACGACTGACCAAATCAAATGCCTTTGTGAGGTCGATGAAGGCAATAAACAGTGGTTGATTCTGTTCACGGCATTTTTCTTGCATTTGTCGCAATGAGAATATCATATCAGTGGTAGACCGGTTCTGTCGAAAGCCACACTGTGATTCGGGGTAGACTTGATCTCCTAGGACTTGAAGTCTGCGCAGAACAATTCTGGCAAATACTTTTCCAACAATACACAGAAGTGAGATACCCCTATAGTTGTTGCAGTCGCTCCGATCGCCCTTGTTCTTGTACAGTGTTATGATGCTTGAATCTTTGAAATCCTGTGGGACTTGTCCTTCACGCCAGCATAGCTCTATTAGCTGGTGGATCTGTATAGTGAGTGTGTCTTGCCCACTCCTGATAACCTCTATTGGAATCCCATCCTTACCTGGAGCCTTGCCAGATGCAAGTTCATTTATAGCACACTTAACTTCTGTTATGGTGGGAAGTGTGTCCAGGTGGTCAAGAGTTGGTAGAGCCTCTATGGCGTTGAGGGCATCATCCGCTAGTTTGGTCTCACTTGAGTAAAGCTCCAAATAGTGCTCTACCCATCTGATGGCTGTAGTGATGGTTGTAATGATAGTTGTATTGATGGCTGTATTGATGGCTGTATTGATGGCTGTATTGATGGTTGTATTGATGGCTGTATTGATGGTTGTATTGATAGTTGTATTGATGGCTGTATTGATGGCTGTAGTGATGGTTGTATTGATGGCTGTAATGATGGTTGTATTGATGGCTGTAGTGATGGCTGTAGTGATGGTTGTAGTGATGGTTGTAATGATAGTTGTATTGATGGCTGTATTGATGGCTGTAGTGATGGTTGTATTGATGGCTGTAATGATAGTTGTATTGATGGCTGTATTGATGGCTGTAGTGATGGCTGTAGTGATGGTTGTAATGATAGTTGTATTGATGGCTGTATTGATGGTTGTATTGATGGCTGTAGTGATGGTTGTAATGATAGTTGTATTGATGGCTGTATTGATGGTTGTATTGATGGCTGTAGTGATGGTTGTAATGATAGTTGTATTGATGGCTGTAGTGATGGCTGTATTGATGGCTGTATTGATGGTTGTATTGATGGCTGTAGTGATGGCTGTATTGATGGTTGTATTGATGGTTGTATTGATGGCTGTATTGATGGCTGTATTGATGGCTGTATTGATGGCTGTATTGATGGCTGTATTGATGGCTGTATTGATGGCTGTATTGATGGCTGTATTGATGGCTGTATTGATGGCTGTATTGATGGCTGTATTGATGGTTGTATTGATGGCTGTATTGATGGATGTATTTATGGCTTTATTGATGGCTGTATTGATGGTTGTATTGATGGCTGTATTGATGGCTGTATTGATGGTTGTATTGATGGCTGTATTGATGGCTGTATTGATGGTTGTATTGATGGCTGTATTGATGGTTGTATTGATGGCTGTATTGATGGCTGTATTGATGGTTGTAGTGATGGTTGTATTGATGGCTGTATTGATGGCTTTATTGATGGCTGTATTGATGGTGTAATGATGGCTGTATTGATAGATGTATTTATGGCTTTATTGATGGCTGTATTGGTGGATGTAATGATGGCTGTAGTGATGGTTGTATTGATGGCTGTATTGATGACTGTATTGATGGTTGTATTGATGGTTGTAGTGATGGTTGTATTGATGGTTGTATTGATGGCTGTATTGATGGTTGTATTGATGGTTGTATTGATGACTGTATTGATGGTTGTATTGATGGCTGTATTGATAGGTTGTATTGATGGTTGTATTGATGCTGTAGTTGATGGTTGTATTGATGGCTGTATTGATGGTTGTATTGATGGTTGTATTGATGGCTGTAGTGATGGTTGTATTGATGGCTGTAGTGATGGTTGTATTGATGGTTGTATTGATGGTTGTATTGATGGCTGTATTGATGGTTGTATTGATGGCTGTAGTGATGGTTGTATTGATGGTTGTAGTGATGGTTGTATTGATGGCTGTAGTGATGGTTGTATTGATGGCTGTATTGATGGTTGTATTGATGGTTGTATTGATGGCTGTATTGATGGTTGTATTGATGGCTGTAGTGATGGTTGTATTGATGGTTGTATTGATGGCTGTATTGATGGTTGTATTGATGGTTGTATTGATGACTGTATTGATGGTTGTATTGATGGCTGTATTGATGGTTGTATTGATGGTTGTATTGATGGCTGTATTGATGGTTGTATTGATGGCTGTATTGATGACTGTATTGATGGTTGTATTGATGGCTGTAGTGATGGTTGTATTGATGGTTGTATTGATGGCTGTATTGATGGTTGTATTGATGACTGTATTGATGGTTGTATTGATGACTGTATTGATGGCTGTATTGATGGTTGTAGTGATGGTTGTATTGATGGCTGTATTGATGGTTGTATTGATGGCTGTATTGATGGATGTAATGATGCTGTATTGGTGGATGTAATGATGGCTGTATTGATAGATGTATTTATGGCTTTATTGATGGATGTAATGATGGTTGTATTGATGGTTGTATTGATGGCTATATTTATAGCAAATGTTGATAAATTACTCAGCAAACCAGAAATGAAACTTGTTAACAACTTTGGACAAATCAACACTTGGAACAAATCAATACAAATGGGTAGACGCTTAGGGTTTAGAGAAGCAGTTTCACAATCCCTCAACATATAGGTTTGGGAATTTTGAAACTGGGAGCAGACCTCTTTGCGTTGATTTTCATCGTATGAGAGTCGGCCGTTCAGAAAGCTATGGCAAACTACTGAATGTAAAATTTTCTAGTAAACCACAAACAGCCTATACATGCTGGGTGAGATGGCTATTTTCCCTTCCTCTTCGCTTTTCCTTCTCAGATACTTCCCTGAAAATGCCAACAATTGTCAGGTACCCATTTTTATAAGACTGGATCGACCCCATAGCTCGTACAGGTCGGTAAAAATTCCTGCCTCTGGAGGGGATTAAACCCGGTCCATTATCTTGGCAGGCGAACCCGGTCGATTATCTTGGCAGGCGAACCAGCTCCATTATCTTGGTAGGCGAACCCGGTCCATTGTCTTGGCAGGCGAACCCGGTCCATTGTCTTGGTAGGAAAAAGCACTATCCAATATGCAGCCGTCGCTCCAAGTAGCACTCATCATCATCAAGTGCCATGCCAGCTGGCGTAGGCATTCATTTCTCTCCACAGATCTCGGTCTTTGGTATTCTGGATCAACTCTGTAGATGATATTCCCTTATGCCACCGTCTCAATCCATCCAGCATCATTTCGCTTGGTCGGCCTCTGCCTCTCTTCTCCTCGATCTTTCCAGTTGTCACGATGTTATTCAATACCTCTCTTCTCATCACCTGACCAAAGAAAGCTGTTTGTCTCTTTCATATTAGTGTATATAATGTTCTAGTCTCATTAGCCTCTTTCAGACTAACGTCGTTAGTTACTCTGACAGTCCAAGGAATTCACAACATTCGTCTTAGGCACCACATTTCTGTTGCATCAAAGTTCTTCCTAATTAGTTCTTTACATCCAAGATTCACTGCCATACAGCAAAACAGGTTCTATATACCACGCCAGGTAGCATCGCCTCCATTAAAATAGCAATTGACAGAACAGTTTGGAATATCGTGATCGCCAATGCCTGCCCCAGACGAGGAACCGGAGGAAGAACACAGTGAAGGGCGTGTGTAACAATCGCTCTAGTACAGTGGTTCTCAACCGGTGGGGAATTCCCCCCCCCCCCCCAGGGGGGAATTTTAGGGTTTCCAGGGGGGGGGGGGGGGGGATGAAGACTATTTCAAGATCGCGTTAATAGAAGAACCGATTACTTGATATTGTTTTTCCCTTCATACTTTACAGTTAAGTACGTCTCATCCTTCTAAAATTCATTTTATAAAGTCAGTAGACCCACAAATCATGTTTTATGTGGATGTCTAGACTTGTTTTAGTATGTGCTATTAAATTTACCTTACATTTTTACGTATACTGTATAGGGGTTGGGGGATTTTTAGATAGGAAATATGAAAGGGGGGAAATGACGTTCTGAAAATACGCTGAAAGGGGGGGGGGGGCACGAGCCAAATTTTTGATAGGAAGGGGGGAATGACTTTCTGAAAATATGGTGAAGGGGGGCACGGGCCAAAAAAGGTTGAGAACCACTGCTCTAGTATATGTAAGTTCTTCTTTGGTGAACAAGCTAAGTAGTTGTGAGGTAAATACACAAGGTCGTTTAACAAAATCACAAGCCATGTTTTGAAGAGCCACTACTGTGAAATCAGTTAAATTGCCCTACAAAGAAAATCCTTGAGTCACAGACAAATGTCATCTCCTTCTCCAGATCAAACAGTTGTGTTTCCGACCTTGGTCGATTAAAGTGTTTACATTCCTTGTGACGTGGTCCCCGCGGCATTGTTTTCTCCTGTGGGGGAAGACAAAGCTAGGGAAGGGGTAATGTTAGAGGGGCATGCTGTTTGCAGAAGTAACCAATCATTGTCATGCCAAGTAAACAATCGCACGAACCAATGACGAAGGTGAAAACTTCTGGGACGAGACGAAATTTCAGGTTCCAAGGTCTTTGAAGAAGTAGGACGAGTATATAAACCTCAGCCGGACCCAGGAAACAACACTGCAGTCTTGCATTGAGTCAAGTACATTCGCTGTCTAAGAAATTGTAAAACGTTGTTGTGATTCAACCTTCGTCAGCACAAGATTCACCTGTGATCTGATAGGTAATAATGTGCAGTGACATGTGATTAATAGTGTTATATTTCTGATTATTTAGATTTATTTATTTTCATATGAAATGATTATATCCAACCGGAGTGTTTATCGTGAAGAAAAATGTTAATGGACACCGTTTTTTTTTTTTTTACATCAACCACGTAATCAATCTACTGCTTTGTTGCAAGTATGCAAGTATAAACATACCAATAGCAGGGACATCTTCCTCATGATATATGCAATACTGGATCTTGCAAGCGGCTCGAGCCTCGATGGTACATGCGACTAGCACGCTTGCTAGCCACCCGGGTGGTCATGTATTTGAATCCCAACTAGATGTGAGACTTTAAAAATAAATTAACCTTTAGCTCTCGGGTCTGACTATGCTTAGAATATGTACCTGGATCTGTTCTGGGAAGTAATGGCTGCTGGTGAGGTATATGGATGTGTTTTAATGACTGTGCAGTGTTTGAAAATATTGCCGGTCCAAGGTTTGTATTTACCTAATATGTTGCATGAACTTTACAGAGGGTAAATACAAAACGTGGCCCGGCAATATTTTCAAACAATGCTTAGTCATTAAAAATACACGCTATATTAACCACATCACTCATCGAAGTCTCTATCGGTCTATAAAACTAATGCGGCTGTTACCATATGGCCAGTACGCCCCACAGTGTAGAAAGGGTCTATACTTTGTTTTAAAATAATGGACAACAGTGAAAGTAGGTTATAAAGAAATGCAGAAAGACGCATCTCTTTCATCATCGTCAAGCTATTTGAACCTTTGGGCTGTCGTGAAGCTTCCTGATCAACACATTTCTTAGGGTTTTTTTTTTCTTTTTAGTAAAAACCTATAGGTTCGATCGTATGAGATAATGTGACTGTTTCCCCTTGACTTCCCCATCCACAAGATTTTGCTTGCCCATCCATCCCACAACAAGCAATGATAAACAGACCAAATGGGACCAGAAGAAGAGGCCGACCATGTAAACGGTGTACAGAGGGAATAACAGAATCTAAGTGAATCTCGATACATGAAGCTCATAAACAGGCACTCTGCCGCTGGTTATGCTTTACCTCGACACCGCAAGGTACAAGAGGAACATGATGAGATGAGATGATAAGATCAATGTCCTTTAGCCATATATTAGATCGTTAGGGTAAGACTCATTCGCTAGATTATCCAAATAATATCCTTCTTCTTCTTCTTCTTCTTCTTCTTCTTCTTCTTCTTCTTCTTCTTCTTCTTCTTCTCCTTCGTCTTCTTCTTCTTCTCCTTCTTCTTCTTCTTCTTCTTCTTCTTCTTCTTCTTCTTCTTCTTCTTCTTCTTCTTCTTCTTCTTCTTCTTCTTCTTCTTCTCATCCTCCTCCTACTACTACTACTGCTGCTGCTGCTGCTACTACTACTACTACTACTAATGCTGCTGCTGTTGACATTTATTTCTCAATGAAGCATAGGCCCTCAACGAAACTTAAAGTCAAGCCCTTGTATCCTGTGCTATATCCTCCAGCTTCTTCTATCCTGTGCTATCTCCAACAGCTTCTTCCACATCGTCCCCATATTATTAATCGATATCGCCAATTCCCTTCTCCGCATATTTTTAAGTCTCACTTTATTTCTTTCGCCCCTTGGTTCCAGTGAAAGTACTGTCTAGTTATATTATTAACAAATTTACTCAGTGTGTGCCTTTCCTCATCACTTGATTCGCTAGTATTTCTGGTCTAGTTCTTTCCGTGAGCTCCACATTGGTGATTTCTTTTTTACTATTTCAGTCGTACTATTCCACATAGGCACCAATTAATACCTGTTTGAAGTGTATTCGTAATTCTTTTAGCAGTTCTCCAGTCTTCCTGCTCCCTATAGCCAACCAATTTAACATTGGAACAGAACAAGCTACTGGATGAATATCTTCTTGAAAATTTGCCTACATCCTTTTCCTGTTGTATGGGCGTCAGCGAGGCTTTATCTCTTTGTATAAGCCCAAAATATTGTAATATTAGAGCCTTGAGCTTCGTTCAGTAATGTCCGCTTCGGTCTAGTTTATATAAGACTTCTTTAATTGTCATTGGCTGTCACTGATATGACCGGGAAATGGCAATTTCCGCGTCTTGAGGTCAATTTTGTATACGGCTATAGTTTTCCTAAAAATTCAGGGATCCGGTGCCATGCCTTGAGGCCATTGGGCCCGTGGTGCTATCACACATATGTGTATATACTAATCGGTACTCGGTGGATGGTGTAATAGCAATCACACTGGCCACCTAACTTCCCAGAACACTTTCTGGTACGTATTTTAGACTGTGTCGACATGGGAGTCCAACTGAATTTGCTTCAAATCGATTGGTATTTGTACACAGTAGCGAGTGACAATACGTACTACGGCTCCCTTTGTCCTTGATTCACGCTCTATGTTTCTATACGCTCCCATTTAATTGCAATGGTAATAATATGCATGCTAACTTCGTACTGATAGTTCACGATTGCGCACTACATACTAATCATGACGGCGCACCACAGATTAATCTTATATAGACAAATAAAACATAATAATACATACAAATTATTAGAATAGCATACATAAAGAGGTTAGATATGCTACAAGATGTGAACATAAGAAATAATTGCCTCATAAACAACATCATGTCTCAGAAACAGAAATACTTGGATCATATTAAACGTCACGGTAGCTCAGACAGAACAGCAATTGGAGAGGGGGGGGGGGATGTCTGGGAGAAGAGGCAGTTGTGGACCCACATGAGGCTGCACACAGAATATTACAGCAAACTGGGCATGAACATACCTGAGGCTGGGGAACTGGCGAAAGTTGAGAGTCTTTCCCGTGAGCCGTAGTGAGAGCGAAAGGACCTATGCGAGATAACGATGATTATAATAAGGATGGTAATTGATATGATATCGATGGTGATAAAGACAGACAAAACAAGTCAGCCATTTAACATTTGGTTTATATTGCTGGCATAATCCTAGTCATACATTTGAGGTGGGAAGGAATCTGCAACCTTGACCAGACTTCAAAAATCAGAAGTCAAAAAGGGTAAAGCCAGAAAAAAAGGCGCTGTTCAGCTGGCCAAAGAAGAATAGACAACCAAACAGGAGAACTGATGCCGTCAGCCACAGCACGTTGATAGAGATACAAAGATAGAATCAGAACACTTATGGACTGAATGGTTCGATATGCAAAGAAAATTATCTGTCGATTCACTTACTAATCTCATGACAGATCAACGGTAAATATTTCAGATCATTTTATCATTTTACTCATGTTAATATCGTATCTTTTTTGTTTTTGTTTTTGTTTACAGAATCAAACTAGACTCATCTGCCAGATTTCGAATTGCTAACTTCCAAGTGAACAAGTTTTGTGTTAAGCTTCAGACAGCGTTGTATTGTTGCTAGAGACGTATTTTTCACGTCTGCTATATTGAATACTTTTGGAGAAGTTTGTTGCCCGAATACCCTGACCAACATGTTATTGCGGTCAAATGTTGCGCTTCTTCAAGCAGTTATACTGATGGCCTGGTTCAGTAGACTCACCTTAGGTAAGTGTCAATAATGTAGAAAACAATTTAGTACAGTATACAAAATTACTAAGAAGGTCGCCGCGATAACGTGGTGATTAAACACTCCCCTGCTTGCCCCAGTCTAGTGGCTAGATGCTCCCCTGTTGGCACCAATCTAGTGGCTAGACTCTCCCCTGCTGGCCCCAACCTAGTGGCTAAACGCTCCCCTGCTGGCTCTAGTCTAGTGGCTAGACTCTCCCCTGCTGGCTCTAGTCTAGTGGTTAGACGCTCCACCACTGGCTCCAGTCTAGTGGCTAGACGCTCCCATGCTGGTCCCAACCTGTAGCTAGATGCTCCCCTGCTGGCCCAAACCTGTAGCTAGAAGCACCCCTGCTGGCCCCAACCTATGGCTAGACGCGTCCCTGCTGGCTCTGTGACCATAGGTTTGAATCCTTATCCATCCATCCATCATGTGCCATGCCGGTAAGCGTGGGCGGTCATGTTCTGCCATCTCACTCGATCACCAGAGTCGTGGATCAGCTCCATGTTTCTGTCTCGACCATGCCACAAGGCCAAGCCATCCAGGTACTTGCTTCTAGGTCTTCCCCTTCAACTCTTCGCTGGTTGCTGAGGATGGGGACGGAGCGCTTATGGGAATGTCCCGAGTGCTGTGATGTCGGTTCCTAGATCAATCAATCAATCAATCAATACCCATTTCTCATTGATAGTCATCGAAATATCTCCCACGTGGTTACATTCATACAAGAGAACATTGCAGTGTGAGACACATTTCATACAATAGACAACATTGCTGTTATAGACACATTTCAAACGAACGAAAGAAGAAAGAACACGAAGCAACGCCCATGTGTATTGCGATGTTTACAGAGTATACTGAACATGAAAATACTAGCCACACCAAACATACAACTATTAGACTATGCAGGAGGGGCGGCGGTGTAATGGCTAGCATGCTTGCCTGTCCGCCCAGTGGTTATGTGTTTGAATCTTCATCGAGGAGTTTTTATTTTCAGTTGATTGGTTTCTCAGGTACGACCTAGTCTACAATGGGTACTAAGAAATGTCCTGCGAAGTAAACACAATTGATATTGATCACATGACTAATCGGATGTCAGTTGATCTATACAATCATGGAACCAATATCCTATATCCAATACATATTAAGACGTGAAAAAGTGGTCTTTATTAGATGCACCCTATACCTAATATGTATTAAGACGTGTAACTGTGGTCTTTATTAGATGCACCCTACACCCAATACATATTAAGACGTGAAAAAGTGGCCTTTATTAGATGCACCCTATACCTAATATGTATTAAGACGTGTAACTGTGGTCTTTATTAGATACACCTCACACCCAATATGTATTAAGACATGTAAAAGTGACCTTTATTAGATGCACCTTACACCCAATATGTATTAAAACGTGTAAAAATGACCTTTTTTAGATGCACCTTACACACAGTATGTATTAATAGGTGTAAAAGTGGCCTTTATTAGATATACCTTACACACAGTATGTATTAATAGGTGTAAAAGTGGCCTTTATTAGAAGCTGCCATGCAGTGTATGAGTTATCACCTCTGACCGATCCTTGTTCTGCAGGTAAGAAGATCTTCTGCTACTACAGTAGCTTTGCCCAAACTCGTCATGGCATCGGCAAGTTCCTGCCAGAAGATATCAACCCTCACCTGTGCACTCACCTCATCTACGCCTTCGTGGACATCACTCCGGATGGCAAAGCCCTCACCCCGTTCAACAGGAATGACCAGGGCCCCAGAGGTTGGTTAAATATAATTTACAATAATTATCATGTGCGTTGATGATAAACGTGGCCGATCATGGTTCGCCATCTCACACGATCTCTAATATCGGATAAGATCTGTGTTTTTTTCTTCAAATTTATGTCATGTGACCAAGCCATGCGAGTATTAATCTCATTATCACATTCTTGATCTATCCCCATGAAATTTTTACAGTTGTTCCTGAGTTTTCAAGTGTATTTCTTCCCCATAACATGTCTATAAATCTTGAGTATCTATGGCTAATTTTTGTAATCAGTTTACGGGTTTCAGTTGCTTCTTAACTGACTCAGTGCCGAGTGATAATATATATATCACCACACTACGGTACAGTAGGATACCACCATAGTAGGTGTTCTCCGTGTTATATGTTTTGTTTCATGGCATCTTCCGCAGTTTCAATGCTCAGTGAACGGAAATTTACATTATAATACTTGTATGTGTGATTGTGTACCATGTGTGGTCCAAAGTTACTTCTTTGTTTGGCGCTGAATCAGTTAAAGAACTCCAATTTCCGAGACATGGTGCTGCTTATGAATCGGTTTTCTTCTATTATCAAATCTTGTGGCATGTCAGTATTTTTCCACATCTGTGTCCAAGATATTCTAATAACTCTTCTGTAACGTGTAAACTCAAAATCCTCAATTTATTTCTACAAGTTAATTTAGGAATGGTCAACGACTCACAACCGTATGGTTGTCACATAACAGATACTTGTTCTCATATAATTTCAGTTGTATTTGTTTATCAGTGTCACGACTTATTCTAGTGTAATCCTGCTTGTAACGTGAAAGGGCGGTTTAATTAAGTGACAAGTTTGCATTGTTTGCGTTCTTGTCGAGTCCTCTTCATATTGTTAGAGAATGTTTGTGCGTTCTTGTTCGGCCTTCTTTGCGTTGTTAGAAAACTCTGGTGGACAACAAATGTGAGATCAGGGTCACAGAGCACATATCTGTCGGGTTGGTCTGTTTGGTCAAGCGACGTGACCTGTTGTTTTGCACGCACTTAACAGATTCTTGGCTGCAGGAAGAATGACAGTCACTCCACTTGTTAATTTTCACTGGGCGTGTACGTGTGTGTGTGTGTGTGTGTGTGTGTGTGTGTGTGTGTGTGTGTGTGTGTGTGTGTGTGTGTGTGAGCGAGAGAGAGAGAACGCGCGCGAATGTGTGTATGTACGTTCTCACGTGCGTCTCTCCTCTCTCTCTCTCTCTCTCTCTCTCTCTCTCACACACACACACACACACATAAACACACACACACACACAGACACACACACGCGCGCGCACACACACACTATGGACAGTTTCATAGCAAGATTTACGGAGAAGTGAAAAAAACAAGAGACAACATGTTTTTTGTTTTGTTTTTCACACTCCTCTTTGGATTGATCAACCTTTAAAAAACATGTGTTTACGTGTACTCGTATCTCTCTATCTCTCTCTCTCTCTCTCTCTCTCTCTCTCTCTCTCTCTCTCTCTGTGTGTGTGTCTGTATGTGTGTGTGTGTGTCTGTGTGTGTGTGTATGTGAGGGTGATATGTCTGTATTCTACACACCTACGTTGTAGACCCAGGTATGACCCACTAGGCAACAGTTTGACTGTAGTCACTACGATATGACCCTTTACAGTCGTCATAGCGACGCGACCTACACTCGGCAATAGCCTGTGCTGATCGTATAAAATATCGCATGTTCTTTGCAGGACGTTGCTATCAACCTGCATGTTCATCTTCTAAGCAAGTTTTCGTTCAGCAGTTTATCATTGCTTTCTGAACAAGAAGTCAACGTAAAGTCCAACTGCCCGGTGTAGGGAGTAAACCCACTGTCCTGCCATAATCGCACTGGAAGTTTAAGAGATGCTGGTAGAAGAGTTAAATTAGCATCCTTTTGTTGTTTGTTACATACAGGACACCGATTCTTGTAGCACCAAGATTACTTTCTAAGAAGAATGCCTACACAGTGTTTACACTACACCACACAGAATATAATGGCTCTCAAAACGTTGCTGACATTTCTATTTAAGGTTTCATTTAAAGACATCATCGTCATCAAGCGCCTTGCCAACTGGCGTGGGCGTTCATGGCTCTCCACAAATCTCGGTCTTTGGTGTTCAGGATCAACTCTGCAGATGATATTCCTCCATGCCACCGTCTCAATCCGTCCAGCATCATTTCTCTTGGTCTGCCTCTGCCTCTCTTCCCCTCAATCTTTCCAGTTGTCACGATATTCTCCAATGTCTCTCTTCTCATCACATGACCAAAGAAAGCTGTTTGTCTCTTTCTTATTGTTGTACATAATGTTCTAGTTTCATTAGCCTCTTTCAGACAATCGTTGTTAGTTACTCTGGCAGTCCAAGAAATTCGCAACATTCGTCTCAAAAACCACATCTCTGTTGCTTTTAAGTTCTTCCTAATATGTTCATTTACATTCCAAGATTCACTGCCACACAGCAAAACTGGTTCTATATAGCATTTCATCACTCTCTTACATTCAATGATAGTGGCTTATTGCATAAGTTACTGTTCTGTGTTCATTTTCTGAAATGCGGCTCATATAAACATATAAACACAGACACTATAAATAAAAACAATGCACGATTTCTCGCATTTTATGTTTCGCTGCATCTCGTCAGGTGCATACTACAGAGGTATATATCATGTTATGTGAATAAATGAACCATACTGTGTCTGAAATCATATGTACATCGTCGCTGATGATATTGCCTGAATGTGTAGAAAGTTATTTCCACGAAGTCTAACACTTAGCAGGAAGTCCTTCTGTTTACGTCAGTGTTTCCCCAACGTGGGGCCCACGCCCCACAGGGGGGCAATTCGATTGTTGTGGGGGGCAATTCGAAAATGGATGAAATCGGCTGGATATAACAAAACGGGGAGACTTGAGACTGAAGTTAACTAAATTGGAACCTGACATAAGATCTCTTTGCAGCATGCATCAAGCGTAAGGATCTCACTAAATTTAAATAATAAATAATTACTAATAATTAAAATAATATAGAAAAATCATTCATTAACATTATTGTGTACTTGAATTTCAGTTCTCCATTATATGTTTTGAAAATTTACTTACTGTGTTTGCTCAATAATTTCCTATTGATTTATTCCTAAAACCTATCATTCAAGTTTCTTTAATGAAAATTTCAATTTTTAAATATTAAAAATAATGTATATGTTGGGGATGGGGGGGGGGGGGCATAAGAATTTTAGAAAGGCTTAGGTGGGGCATAGCACAAAAAAGGTTGGGAAACACTGGTTTACGTAGTTCTACACGTTTGCACAATATCAGCGACGATGTACATCATATTTCAGCCAAAGTATAATTCGTGTTTTCACATAACTTCACATACACCTCTACAGTATGCACCTGGTCACTTGAAACGTCATGAAAGTTTGGAGAGAAAATTAATGGAGGGGTATATGCCCGGGAAGAGAGGAAGAGGAAAGCCAAAGAGAAGATGGGTGCAGGATGTGGCAGATGATCTTCAGATGGATGTATCGGACGCGGGACATCTTGCTTATGGCAGATGAATGAATCACTAAACAACGAGAAGTAGGTTGAGAGCTTTACCAAAGCACGACTACAAAAATAAAAAAATGGACGTTGAGGCCAAAGCCTTCGTCAGCACAGAACAAACAAACAAAAATAGATTAACAAATACACGATCGACACTACATGAAAGTACAAATTTCAACTTATCTGTGCCCTAGCTTGAAACGGCTATCCATGGGTGGAATAAAACGGATGTTGTGGTTAACGGGGTCAACTAACTAAAGGTCAGTACAGCCAGAAACTCGGTGATTGGCTAAGTCAACCGGCGAAGGAACCTGCTTGGGGGGGGTGTGTGTGCCCAGGAGAGCGAATGGAAAAATATGGATGTGTAACTCTGGGGCGATGTAACGGATGCAGTTCGCAATTCCGCACGCCAAGTTCGAAACGCTGCTGTGGGCAATAATATGGATGCAGACCAACAAGCGTTTGCTATCATAAAGTAGCACAAGTGACGGTTGTTCAGAACGCAATGAGAAGCGACCCCACGCAAACCAACCAGGAAGTCACAGAAAGCAGAGATAATGTTCTTGCTTATGACCGAGAAGTTTTCCGGAAGGTTGTTATGGGAGCGAGGTTCTACAAAGGACATGCTACTGAACGAACGTACGAACGAACGAACGAACTAACGAATGAATGAATGAATGAATGAATGAATGAATGCAGTATGCACCTGACGAGATGCAGCGAAATATGTCAGGCAAGAAATCGTGCAATCTTTTATTTATGCCATGTGTGTTTCACTTCCCTAAAGAAATACATTGTTTTGAATTTCTGAAGGTTTTCATGACCAAAAAACTCGGAGTAACAACGTTTCTCATCTCCCCATCTTCTTCAGGTCTCTATGCTAGAACTCTGGCATTGAAGGAACATAATCCCTCACTAAAGGTCTTACTGGCTGTCGGAGGCTGGCAGATAGGCTCTAAGCCATTCATTCCCA
The DNA here is from genome assembly GCA_014155875.1 of Cepaea nemoralis. Lineage (NCBI taxonomy): Eukaryota > Metazoa > Mollusca > Gastropoda > Stylommatophora > Helicidae > Cepaea > Cepaea nemoralis. The sequence goes on along the minus strand of JACEFZ010011559.1, from coordinate 201,725 downwards.
TGATCAGAGATGAGCGGAACAGGAAAGTCTGGATACAGAACGTTGTCTCCTACCTGAGAATGTAAGTGGATATATCAGTCAGTGTTAGTACTTATACTCCTTCAGGCACCTGGTCTGAAGCAGACATGACTCAACTCCTCTCTGATATTTTTATTTTTAAACATTACTACATTTAGAAAATTGTATGTTGAATCAAAAGAAGTCTTAGTGTTTCTTGCTAGCCTCTTGTGCCTTGCAAACTCTTGCTACAATCTTCTGCTCCTCAATGAGGACTGATTCTTTCCCTTGAGTCTAGTGCTTCCAATCTTACTTAGACAAGGCCTTAGGTACGTACGGGAATGGGATCAGCGTTTCCAGTAGTGGGTTGTGCTCAATCTTTAAAAATCTAATCCCGAAACAACCAAATAAATCGATTCTTTCTCTGACAGCCTTGTGGCAAAGAGATGCTCCATAAGTACGAGTAAATGTCTTATGTCGCTTGTTCAAAGCACTGAGCTTGTGGAGGCGCTTAGATCTCACCCCTCTGAGCTTGATCTTGCAGGTACCACATATTGGTGTCTTTGCATGTTTGTTTCTTGTACAAATAATCATCTTTCCACCGGATGTCTTGGAGACGTTTCTGGTACAATATACCAACTTTTCAACCGGTGTTTTGGAGCTTTTCTGGTATAAATATACCATCTTTCCTCCGGGTGTCTTAGATACTTTTCTGGTATCTTTCCACTGGGTGTGTTGGAGACTTTTCGGGTACAAATATACCATCTTTCCACCGCGTATCTTGGAAACTTTTCTGGTACAAATATACCAACTTTCCAACGTGTGTCTTTGAGACTTTTCTGGTACAATATACCAACTTTCAAATGGGTGTCTTGGAGACTTTTCTGGTACAAATATACCATATTTCCATAGAGTGTCTTGGAGACTTTTCATCTGTTAGAATTTCCGTTGTAAGATAGACGAAGTCCAAAAGTAAGTTGTCTGAAATTTTACTGAACAGATTCAGTGCCAAACAAAAAGTAAGTTTGGACCAAACAAAAATGGATGGCGGGAAATGCGAAGTAGTCATGTGTTATAGTTATGACTTAAAAGTTAACATGGTAGCAGACATGCTGTATTATATATCCAATTAAAGAGGGTTGCATGTGGACAACTTCTGTATATAAGCCATTGGCAGATATGCAAAGTCGCTTAAGACGATTGATCATCTCATGGCACTTAATCAGTTAAGTTGATGCTGCTACGATGATTATTTGTTGCCCAGCTGTTTAAGATTTCTGCATGCGTCTTTCTCTGTCTTCTTCTGCTTCTCTTGCCTGGTATTTTCACATATCAGACTTTCAATGTTCCATCTCTTATGTTTTTATACGTCATACATTAATTTTGTCCTTTCTTTATGGTTTTCTGAACCAGTTCTGTGGCGAAGAGGTTACAGACGCAATTCGTAATCTCTCATACCACATTCAAAACACAGTTGCGGGTGATTCGGCAGAAGACCACTATGCATTGGTTTTCATACAATGGTATATGTGACGGTCGTTCGGGAAGTATTGCCACACTACTGAATGTAAACCTTACCAAGAAATCACAAACAGCAAAAAATGCTGAGGTTGACTGTGACGTCCTGTAAAGGATAATCAACTAAATTGTTTATCAACATCTCATCTCATCTTGTTCCTCTTGTACATTGCGATGTCGAGGTAAAGCATAACCAGTGGGAGAGTTCCCGTTTATGGGTTTCATATATCATGATTCCCATTGACATCATTGCTTGTTGTGGTATACTGTCAGTTGGTAGCCTAGTTATATGGCCGAACCTTTTAACTTGCTGTTTTCTAATGAAAACTGCTATAACCCCACTTTAATCCTGATTTCTTAATTTCCCCCTTTTTGATATATTGAGTATTATTCTCAGGATCAACATTCTCCAACTTAATACCCGGGGGAAAACTGTACTGTCATAAAATCAACTGACTCTTTGTACGTCGAATGATAAAATGACAGTAAAGGCAACATGATACTCAGCGATGTTTCAGTTCATTATATCGCCATGTTCATGCCATTTGATTGTATATCTTCTACAGGCACCAGTTTGATGGCTTTGATGTGGACTGGGAGTTTCCCGCCACAAGAGGAAGTCCGCCAGATGACAAATACAGATTTACTCTGCTCATGAAGGTCGGTTCATTGCGCCTGAAATGTTAAACGATCCGATTTAATTTTAGGGCACAGTTTACAATTGTGGAGGGAGCGTGGGGTGGGGACTCCGTGGTGAAGTGGTAAGCCAACTGCTTCCTGCTCAGAAAGTTATGTGTTCGTTTTCGGGCTTTTGTATGAATGTGAAGCGTGGACAATGAGCAAACAAGCTGAAAAACATCTGATGGCTGTGGAAATTCTTAGGAAAATGCTTGAATACCATGGACAGACATAAAAACCAACGATCAAGTCCTACAAGAACAAATGGAAATCGTAAACTGAATGGAGAAATTAGACGTTGACAGTCACAATTTTTTGGTCACGTTATGAGAAGAAATAAATTGGAGAACTTGGCAAGATTGAGGGGAAGAGAACAAGGAGAGGGCAGAGAAGTAAATACCTGTATGGCTTGGCCACGTGGCAAGAGACAAGAACACTGAGCTGATCCACGACTCTGGTGATCGAGCGAAATGACGAAACATGACCGAACACGCTTTTGACGTGGCACATGATGATGATGATTCAGATCACGAGTGCAGTTTTTTTTTTTCGGGGGTCCCCTGATGGTCGTTGCTGGAGCTATGTAGCACGTGCTATATGCGAGGATTTCGGCAGGCGGCTGGCTCTCTCCGCGGAGAGAGACTGAGCTAGATGGGATACAGCTCGGTGCAATAAAGTCGATTTTCTGGACTATTTTAAACAATGCGAGCTGCGGTAGCGTAGTGGTCGACATGCTTGCTTATCGGCTCGGTGGCAATGTGTTCGAATCCATATTAAGGCGGATGTTTTAAAATTTTACATGGGCTCCCAGGTAAACTCAGCCTAAAATGGGTACTATGAAATAAGTTTGGAAGTAAAGGCGGCCAGCGTATTACTATATTCATCACTTATTGAGTGTCGGTTGGTTTATAAAATATGGGGCTAGCACCATATACCCAATACTACTCAGTGTGTGTAAATGGGTCATTTACTATACTTTCATTGTAAATGTGTAAATGATGGTACTGGTACCTATATGAATACTAGAGGTTTACGTAACTGCAAGTCTTAATAAGCTTGTGCATAAACTTCCGGTTTGCTGACCGCGGGATTTATTCCCTACGCTGGTCAGTTGGGCTACAAAGTTTAATTCTCGCTCAGAAAGCACTGGCAAACTTTTTTTTTTTCGCATATCCTTTACAGGAGATCGCTGTCAACATCAGCATCTTTCAGCTGTTTGTAGATTTCTTGCCAAGATTACGCTCAGTAGTTTGCAGTTGCTTTCTGAGCGACCAGCTCACATACCCCGTAAGTTACCAACGCGGCGAGAACCGCTATCGATTCTCGCTCAAGTTACGTTTTTTTATGGATATACGGGATTACGGAGAAAGCAGTGGCAAACTACTGAACGTAAAATTGCCAGTAAATCCACCGGGGGTTGGGGTTGTCATGCAAAGGACATGCAACATTTTAAATCTGCAAGATGGTGTGCAACTGTCGCCATGTTCTTACACCTGGGATGGTGAATCGTCCGTATAAGGGGTGTAGTTGTTTGTGAGTGTGTAGTTATTGTAGTTGTTTGTGAGTGTGTAGTTATTGTAGTTGTTTGTGAGTGTGTAGTTATTGTAGTTGTTTGTGAGTGTGTAGTTATTGTAGTTGTTTGTGAGTGTGTAGTTATTGTAGTTGTTTGTGAGTGTGTAGTTATTGTAGTTGTTTGTGAGTGTGTAGTTATTGTAGTTGTTTGTGAGTGTGTAGTTATTGTAGTTGCTTGTGAGTGTGTAGTTATGAGTTCACTGTTTAATCACCGTCGTCATGTGGCAAATCGCTCTCAACACGTCGCTTTCATCAAAACCGCCTGAAAGAATTCTGATACTGGACACAATATTAGTATTACGGTCTGATGTGTTTGTATGTTTGTTATTTGACCTATGCTGGTGTAATAATATAAAATTCTGAGACCTGTGGTGTAATCTCAATGGTTAGATACGAATTATGTCCATATTTCCTAGTTGTAAATGGATGACAGACTTCTGTCTAATGAAGACACCTTTGTTTAGGGGTGTCTAGTTGGTAATGCATCGAAGTATATTAGTTCCTGCAGCGAGGCGTTGTCGTCATTTTGTCATGACAGGCTGTAATCCCGCTTGGTAACTATAGCTTTCAATTTGTATGTTGTCTAGTGCGTCCTCTAGTCTCTAATTCTTACCCCTACTTCTATGAGCGCCAAACAATACGTATGTATTTATTTTTCACTGTTTGCTTGTGTTGTGCTAGAGGCACCAAATGATGTTTACTATCTATATTGCTAGGGCCTGTCTGCGCTGACTTCGTTTGAAAGGCTCATATTGTAGTTAAATAATGGACATGAGAATTTCAAAGTTTGTGACATTTTCATTTTCTTGACTGTAATTATTGATTAGGAAGCAAAATGACACCCACAGGGGACTCAACACCAGAAATATCATCTAGAATCGCACTGGCATCTAGTGCCTTCAATAAACTGTCAAACATCTGGAAGTCAAAGACACTCAGCAAACACACAAAACTTAAAATCTTCAACTCTTGTGTGATTCCAGTGCTAACGTATGGATGTGAAAGTTGGAAATCAACGGTAGCTTTAGATAAAAAATTAGACAATTTTGAGAAAAAATGTCTTAGAAGACTTCTAAACATCCACTGGACAGACTTCAGAACCAATTCGCAAATAAGACAAGAGACTAAGCAAGATACAGTATCCAATTTCATAAGAAGACGCCGTTGGAACTACATCGGCCATGTACTCAGAATGGACAAGACAAGACTCCCCTACCAAGCCCTCATATGGTCACCAGTAGGGAAAAGAAAACGGGGAAGACCAAGAGAGACCCTGCGTAGAACCATCATCAGAGAAGGCTCATTCAATGGCCAAGTAAATATCCAAGATCTACAACAGATAGCAGCGAACCGCCAGGCATGGAGAGACAGGACTTCTGCCCTATGCGCCGCCTTAGGCTCAAGAGGAAAGACTAACTAATTATTGATTAATATGTGGATTTGTTACAAGAGTTAAATAACGTTGTGGATGCAGTGGTTACCAACGATTCATAATAAGCCATATGTGAATATGATGATATCTATATGTAAAGTGGTATGTAAAGTGGTATGTAACTGTCGTAAGATCTCGCATACTGTAATGCTGAACCATATGTGTATTGGGTGTGGTTAGGTCTATGTTAACATCCCATAATTTCTGTGTAACCTTAGGTCTTCATAACACACTGTAGAGGCTAGCATGGCCTAATGGATAGAAGTACTCTCTTTCTTTAACTTCCGGTGTGCAAAGGCGAGGTAGCGGATTCAACCCCTACATCGGTCAGTTGGACTAAAATGTTTACTTCTTGTCCTTGACTTGGGAACATAAATTACAAATATCTTGGAAATCGGAGTGGGTCCGTCTGATTGCGAGGGGCACAGAAATCAGTCCAGTGTGGACTACGCTTTAGGTCAAAGCGATCCAAAAACAAAATAATAACACAGTGTCTGAAGCAATGTATGGAAACTGCCCGTCAATATAGTTATTTATGATGTATAAACTTGTGACACTGTCTTTTCCTTGACGTATAGGGATTGTATGAAGCATTTGCCGACGAGGCAGCTGAAACTGGCAATGAGAAACTATTGCTGACACTCGCAACCGCCTCGGGTTCATACTACATTGACCAAAGCTACGAGCCTGAGTTAATAATCAAGTAAGTGGAAGTGCTTTGATTTCATTGTAGATAATCTAACTTCGGGCGGAGGAGCGTAATTGGGAGTGTACAAGCCTTATCCTGGTGCGAGGAAATGCAACCTGAAGACTAAATGTAATGGCAGGGCAAAACAGTCCCTGAGTCGTGGTCGGCAACTGATCAAATCTTCGACAAGCGGTCAGCTAGAACATAGCTTTACTGATCCGGCAACTTCTGCTGCTTGTCTTGTTCCAGATGTATTGGTGTTACCTTTCCTCTGAAGTAAACTAGGCAGGCCGAGAGATGGATCATGCTGCATGGGCAACACATTGTCTCTAAATTCAGTTCAGGCTTTGTGCTATGGAGAGATTATTATGTTGTTGTCGTTTTTTTTTAAGCACAATAACTATCGTCTGACAAGACGACAAGGTGCCAGTACAGATAATCTAACAATTACTTTAACACAAAACTCATGCATACAGTCTCATGTTCTGCAATATTACTGTATGAAGATTGAGACTATTCAGTTTATATGTATAGGAAACAACTCTGCCTATTTAGTTACAATGAAATAAACTAACTGTTAGCTACGAAGAAATTCGGATTGTCTTTCTCAGGAACACACAATTATATTCCCAAAATCTGTATTGCCTCCACCTGACAGTGGTAGGGGGGCTTGTTTGTTCCAATGACCTCAAGAGGTATACCGACTGTAGCGCAGCCACTGGTAAGGTCTTCCATATCGGACAATTCAAAAAGTAGGAACCACAGTAAGAAAGACACAAACCTGCTACCTTGTAGGTAGACAGGGGACAGTCAAAGGCTAGGAAAAGCAAACCAGAAACTTGCTTGTCGAAGTCGGATGTGCTGAGCCACAGAGGTTAGGAACAATACATCGCAATTAACTTGATGATGTTACAATTATATAACTGATTTTACGCTTATCTAACTGAAATCACAGCACGTTACCTTTTGTGACTCAGCAGGATTATCGCCAACAGAGAAACATTATCTCTGAAATTCTCTATTTAACGAAACGTATTTTATCTTTTCAATATGCTGCGGTTGCTGGCACTTCTCTGAAACATTTCGATTGTTCCGCTAGGTATGTCGACTTCATGCTCTTGATGACTTACAACTACCATGGTCAGTGGGAGAAGATCACCGGACACCACAGCGGGCTTAACCGTTATAAAGGCGATCCTAAAACTGGCGAGAAATCCCAGCTGTACCAGGTGATTGTCCATCTTTTTATCTCTTGAAGTTTATCATAGATAGTTTTGAGCCTAAATGTTACAGAAAAATTCTTAGAATGTCGTGCAACAAGGAAAAGACAAATACTGACATTCCACAAGATCTGAACAAAGGGGAAAGCTGACACACAAACAGGAGCATGTCTCGGAAACTGGCATACTTTCGGCAGATAGAGCATTGCTTTGCTGATCCGACAGCTGCTGCAGCTTGTCTTGTTCCAGATGTATTAGTGTTATCTTTCTGCTGGAGTACACTAGGCAGGCCGTGAGTGGGATCATGCTGCATGGGCTACACAGTCTCGACAATTCAGCCTAGGTTTTGTGCTATTGTTGAAGCAGAATCATCTGTCATCTGCCAGTAATTAAAAGTAAGTAATAAAAGTCAAAGTGGCTCGAAAATAGTGGTGACGGTGGGCATGGTTCCTAGAACGGGAGGCAGCTGTCGACTAGCGTAAAGAGGGACACAAGACAATGCAGACAATTTGTGCATGAGGGTGCGTGAGGCAGGAGAGATGGCCAGAGAAAGAGAAACTTTTTTTAGAGGGCCGTAATGAAAGGGGGGTGGCAGAGAAGTAAATACCTGGATGGCTTGGCCACATTGTATGGTTGAGACAAGAACACAGAGCTGATCCACGACTCTGGTGATCGAGTGAGATGGCAAAACATGACCTCCCACGCTCACCTGCATGGCATATGATGATGATGAATGAAAGGAACGTTAAGCAAAGACCCTGCTACATAATTATCCAAGGAAAAATGCATACAACGCAGCCTTTCGAGGGAGCTTTATGCTGGCTGACGTTATACCACAGTAAACAGTTGGCTACAGATGCTAGCAATAGCACAACACGCCCTTTCGGTGTTGCCAAACACATAAGAGTGTTCTTAAACATCCGGCTTGTTAATGCTGTGGTAGTGTGTTCAACCACTACACCGGCCAGTTGGGCTAAAATGTTGACTTCTCGTCCTTGACTTGGGGACGTAAATTACAACTACCTCAGAAGCCGGAGTGAGTTCACCAGATGGAGAAGGACACTAGCAATAGTTAAGACTAATCCACGCGCAAATCTCAGTCCAGTGTATTTGAAGTATTAGCACGTGTACGGACTATGCTTGAGATCAAAAAGGTGTTTGTATACAGCCACGCATGCACACGAAAACATGCATACCAACATCAGCATGAGTGCAGCACTCACTGGCAGAAGGTCGCTCATCACAGCACGCACGGACAGCTCTAGATCCTTGGCCACTTCCCTGCCTCATATATTGTCATGTCCTGGATGTCTTTAAAGTCCTATGTCCTCCATCGACATGGTCGGTTCCCGCCTCGTTTTCCAAGAAGTAATGCTTCCATGACTTCTCTTTCTAAACCATTGCCGAGTCTGATATGGTTGTAGTGTTTTAATTTGTATACAAGATTCGGTACAACTATCTCGGAACAGTCATAAAGTCTGATGGGAGATACCTTGAAGAGATTAGCACAAGAATTGCTATGGCAAAGGTGGCCTTTTGCTAGATGGAAAACATACTGGCCAATAAAAAGATGCCAATTGCAACGAGCAAAAGATTGTTGAGGTGCTTTATGGAGCTTGTAATTATGTATACAATGAGCAGACAAGCTGAAAAACATCTAATGATAGTGAAAATGTGGTTTCTGAGGATAATGCAAAGAGCACCCATGGGCAGATAGAAAAACCAATGAGCAAGTTCTACAACAACAACAACAACAACAACAACAAATGAAAACCGTAAACAGATTAGAAAAATTAGACGTTGACTATCATGCTTTTTTTGGGTACCTTATGAGAAGAAATAAACTGGAGAACTTGGTGACAACTGGCAAGACTGAGGGGGAAAAGAACAAAGGGAAGGCAGAGAGGTAAATATCTAGATGGCTTGGCCACATGGTATAATCCAGACAAAAATACAGAGCGGATCCACGACTCTGGTGATCGTGTGAGATGACAAAACATAACCTCCCACGTTTATCGGTATAGCATATGATCATGATGATGACGCAAGCACATAAATAGTATATAATTTATTCGAATATTCCAGTTTTCAAAAGGTCTGCATCTAGCTAGTTACTCGCTGCCAGCACCACTTTCATTCCATCTCCCCAGTTACTGAATGTTATTTTCCGTTTCTAGCAATGGTCCATCGACTACTGGCTCGACATCGGCATATCCAAAGACAAACTGATCGTCGGGATACCTACTTATGGCATGTCTTTCACTCTGGCTGACCCTTCAGACAACGGCGTTCGGTCTCCAGCTTCTGGAGGTGGCAGAATGGGAGATTATACTAGGGAGACTGGCATACTGGCTTATTACGAGGTATGTGTATGACAGTGGTAGATTTATATTACATAGATGAGATTAGTATTCTGTCGTATTATAAAGTATGTGTAGGTCAGTGGTAGATTTATATTACACAGGGGAGACTGGCACTCTATCTTATTGTGAGGTATGTGTATGGCTGTGATAGGTTTGTATTACACAAAGTAGCGGGTTAAACGCCTATACTGGTCAGATGGATTAAAATGTTGACTTCTCGTCCCTAACTTGGGAACTTAAATTACAAGTACCTCAGAAGTCGGCGTGGACACTGGTAATAGGGAAAGCTAATCCATACATAAACATCAGTCCAGTGAACTAGAAATAGTAGCACGTGGAAGAACTACGATTCAATGCAAGGGAACCGAAAATAAAAAGTTACGCAAACGAGATTGGCATTCTGGCTTAGTATGTAGTATGTGTTTAGCAGTGGTTGGTTTATATTACACAAAAGAGAGTGAAACTCTGGCTTAACATGTGGTATATGCAGCGGATTTGTAGGTGTAGCGGTTAGGAAGTTGCACTATCAATGGCGTGAGAGCAATCGGATACGAGTGCTAGCTGCTACACCATTGAGCCTCATTTATTTCTGTCTGCCCAACGCTAATGTTATTTTAAAACAGTACAAGTGCCATGTCACGAACAGAACTATGATAAGATCTGTTGAATTGAGACGAAAGTGCGCACTCTAAATGGACAGAGCAATAAAAGAACAGTTACAATTGACGTCATTCAAGCGGAGAACGGCTTACAAGATGCATTTCTCCGAACTGTGATTCCGGCGACGGCAAACTATATATTGCCGCCATTAGGTCTGTGTTAATAATGTTAGCTATTAGTTAGTGCTAGTCATAGGATTTAGTCTCAGTGTGAAGTACGTTTCGATCATGTGCAACGATTTTAATAGTTTTAGTCAGAATGAAAGATTATTTTCGAGAAAATAACTGACATCCTGTTGTCATTTACAAGGAGCGTGAATGTACATCATCAGTTATCATGAGTCCACAGCGTCCACGGCAGTTGCCCGCACACTCTCTAGATAGCTCCTTGGCAACAAGGATGGGTCGCCGGCTCCCTGGCCGAGGAGTTAGCAGCTTTCTCCCTAATCCCGAATACTTTCGTGGTAGACGTGAGTGCACGAACATAGGAAGTTGTTCGAGTCGCACCAGCGACTTATGAGAGTATGGAGCCGGTCGCTCAGAAAGTTGTGGCGTGCTGATGAGCGTAATCTAGCCTAGGAATCAACATACAACTGAAAGATGCTGATGGTGACCGCAATATCCTGAAACAGGATGGAAACGCGGGAAAAAAAAGGATGGGTCAATATGAAGTAAAGCAATAACTTTGTTTTTGTTTACATTTTTAAAATGCAATATCCTGTTCAACCCTAGTTAGTTTAACTGGAACGTGTAGTGTCTTATCCGTTTCAGAAATGGATTCTGTGGTGCTGTTTTCTTTTGAGCAGTTTTGATTCTCATGTAGTGTTGTGTCTTCATCACAACCATGAGTATAGCTTCTTCCTAGATTATTCTTACTATTATTATACACAACCACAATAACTACCACAAACTACTACTACCACCACCACCACCACCACCACTATTACTACTACTACTACTACTACTACTACTACTACTACTACTACTACTACTACTACTACTACTACTACTACTGCTACTGCTACTACTACAATTAAAACAACAGTTGTTTATACTAATACTACAGCTGCTGCTACCACTACTACTACTACTACTACTACTACTACTACTACTACTACTACTACTACTACTACTACTACTACTACTACTACTACTACCACTACTACATTCACTACTGCGGCTACTGCTACTATTACAACAACAACTGCTACTAATACTACTACTACAACTATTTCTACCACCACCAACACTTTTAAAACCATCACTACAACTACTATTGACCCAACACTTCAATAGACTGTCCTCTTGAACTTTCAGATCTGCATGAACCTGAAATACAAAAACTGGCAGTCAGTCTGGATAGAAGACCAGGCTGTCCCATACGCTTACGGCGGCAACCAGTGGGTGGGCTTCGACAACCAGAAGAGCATAGTCATCAAGGTGAGAAGACGTCAGAGACTTTGCTATCCTCTTCTACCCTGTATCCCACAGTCGAGCATAGGTCTTCTACTAACTCCCGCCAAGCCGACCTATCCTTTTCTACCTCTGTCAGCTCCTCCCATGTCCTTCCAGTATTATTCTTAAAGTTAGTTGCATATCCTTTACATGACATCGCATCTTTCGAGGTTGTTTTGTTGCGTGATCTACATTTCGGGAAAAAATGGCCTGGCTGGCTAGAAAACATCTAGAAACGCGACAACATCTAGAAACATCGAGACTTTGTAGGTGCACATCTGGTTGGCGAAGTGACTGCCAATCCATCAAGGATGAACTGTATTGTTCGTAGAAGACTTTTGTGGTGACATTCTGGCGGTGGCATTTTGCACAGTGTGCCTTACCGGGCCGTTTGTCGAGACACCTGTCTTTTCCACTTTTCACATGGGGCAGAGGGAAACATTTTATGTGATATTCACTGGCACGGGAACGGAGCATAATCAGGACGACCCTTTTCTGTGATGTTGGAACCACACTAATGACTAATTACGTCGCAGTCAACCCCAGCATTATTTTTTGGCTGTTCGTGATTTCTTGACAAGTTTATGTTCAGTAGTTTGTCATTGCTTTCTGAACCATCTACACTTATACCATTGTATAAAAATCAGCGCAAGGCGGTATGCTTCCAGATCATCCACAACTGTGTTTCGAAAACTGTATGCTGGATTTAGAACTGCGTTGGTAACTCATTGGCCACAGCGTTGGCTGAATATTATTCATCTGTCTCTAAGTTTTCTCCGTGTGCTTTTAGGTCTCCCAATTCTTCGTTCACCTTGTGGGTTATATACCGGGGATTTTCTAGTTATACTAGTGTGTGTGTTTTACCCCGAGCTATCATCTTATACTCACCTCTTCATTCACTGGTATCTGTTTAGTTCTCTCTGTGAACTATATATTGGTGATTCTATCATACCGTTTAAATCTTTCTGTTCAGCGCAGCCTACACATAATACATGTGTGTAGTTTTTTTAAATTGTTTTAGTTATTCTCCGTGTTTCCATTACACAATCAATGGTTGGTGATGATTTAACGTTATAGTTTGGTACTTCGCTTTATTTTCTTTGACTTCCACAAGTTTCAGAGTGCTTTGAAAGCCCATGTTGCCTTTTCCTCCATATTTATAACAAAGTACTCACAACTAACCAACCAACCAACCAACACCCCTCTATCGAGCATGGGCTCTAGGACATCTCACGTAAAGCCCAACTATTCTTTACCATTTCCTATAGTTCCTTCCATTGTCTTTCCTGTGTCACTGCCTCTAATTGTTTTCTCCTTGTGTGTTTTCTTTCTTTTATGCCTTGTGTTTTGCCTCCCTATTTTCCTTTTGCCTCGCAAGTTCCAGAGAAGGACTTTCTAGTATTACGTGGTTGTCTCAATGCGTGTCCTAGTCAGTTTATTTCCTGGCTCCTTGATTCACGGGAGCATGTCTAGTTCGCTCCTTAAGCACCCTGCTAGTCTTTCATTGCTCTACCTCATTGCATTTATATGCACCATTTGTGTTATATGTCAACACTTGCATTGTATACTATGAAGAATGTCTGATGCAATAAATCCCAGTCATTGGAGGACAAGAAAAGGGATATGGTATTTTACATATAACCAATTTTAACCTATGGCTGTGAATCCTATGAATTGACGAAACGTGATTTCTAGGCATATGTAAAGAAGTAGTTTGCGATTGCTTTCCTTCTTAGAAGTGACCATACTGGTCGATGACCATAGCCATTGTCTCCAAAAAGATCCTTTGCCTACCGACGTGAAATGACCTACAACTATCTGTCAGAGCTGATTCACAACTCTCGTGATCGTGTGAAACATGACCGCCTACGCTTATCGGCATGACATATGATAATGATGTGAATCCTGGACAATTATTAAACAAGCAAAAGAATCTCTCGAGAGCATGGAGATGCGATTTTACAGAAGTATGTTGAAATTTCATTGAACAGCCAAAATGAGTTATCTAAATGTTTTCTTCTTCTTCTTTGCGTTCATCCGGAGTGTTTTTTCAGATGTGATTGCGGTGTGTCTAGTTAGGCACCCTTGGATCGAAACCCTTAGGCCAACACATCCGGCTTTTAGCGTGCATTTTTGACCAGGTTAGCATTCCTGGGAGACTCTCACTTTTGTGGTACTGTCCACCTCCCAGCTGGTAAAGTTGGAAGAGTCGGAGATTGCACGGTCATCCCTCAAACGAAGGCAGGGACAGTCCATAGCATTTTCCGCCATCCTGGGTGGCTTCCATAATTGCAGGGCCGGCACATAGCGCCCTGGTACTGGGCACACAGAGGGAATCGTCACGTCCTGCTCATGGCTGCTTTAATTCCTCACTTCAATATATTGGGCATTTCGTTCACCCCGAGCCTTTCCCGCACAAACCAAGCTGGTCTGCAGTCAGTATCCACTAAGCGAGTTTTTCGGACATGTGCTTGTCGTTGTGTCCGTCAGAGCTGTTCCAGACACGTCGGACATTCGGAAACTACCTAGTCAGAGCTGTTCCGAACAAGAGCGGCATTCGGAAACTAGGTAGTCAGAGCTGTTCCTAGCACAAGAGACAATCGGACGAGACAATTCACTCGGACGTAATTGCGTAGTGTCAATTTTTAGTTTGCCACCCGTAGGACGACACTTCCGACTTCCGGTGGGCATTTTTTAATGAGGTTAGCCTTCCTCTGGTTTCGTAGCACGTAAGACTGTTTGTGATGTCGCCAACATCTCAGCTGGTCAAGATAGAACGATCAGCGACATCGAGGTCGGCCCTCAAGGGAAGGCAGGGGCAGACCTTGGGCATTCCTTGCTATCCAAGGAGGCTTCCATAATTGCAGAGCCGGCACATATTGCTCTGAGACTGGGCTCACCCGAGGAGTTGCCACGTCCTGCTCATGGCTGCTTTAGTTCCTCACTTCCATGTGTTGGGCAACCCGTTTGCCACTGATCGCTCAAACACACACCAGGAGCGGTCAGACTGCGAGCGACATCCACTCGGTAAGCTTTTTATTTTGACTTCAGACCACGCAATAGGTCCGCTCGCCGTGCGTTCCATTTTGCGTCATTGAGACGTTCTTCCACTTTTGTCTATACTCTCTGTGAGCTGGATACAGACAGTTTTCGTAGCCATTTCCTTCGACTGGGGCACTTTTCTGACTTTTCGTACTCGCTCACCAGGTAGGCTGCATGTGCTGCCGGCTCAGCACCTTACCTTCGTGCAGCAGTGGACGAGAAACGGCCTGGCCCTCTCATCCGGGAATCTCTCATATTCCCCAGCTGAGAGCCTTCGAACATGTAATAGAACTGAGCATGTAGCTTGCTCAGTATCACGCTTCTATTTTTCGGTAGGCGGGTATCGGCCTGGCTCTCAGATGTGAGGGTTTGTGGCTTAGAGGCGTTCAGCCACAGCCCTCGACATGGAGCCTTAAGAGTTTTGTCCGGACCAAAAGCGTCTGCCTTCGTGCCTTCGTGCACCTTTTTAAACTTTTGACTGCTATCCTCAGTCACCTGCAGAGCAGCAGGTTGTGTCTCTCTTAGTCTGGTCCCTATCCCATATGCTGTCCGATATGTAGTTTTTTCACCCATCGGCAAGCACATGGGGTCGATGGGACACGCAAGCTCCCCCACCACGGCAAGGTGGAGACACATCGGGGGAGATCTAAATGTTTTGAAGAAGCTAAGACGCACAAACTCATCACAAAATGAGCAAGAGGAAGTTGACAATTTTTGGTGAGGTAACATCACAAGAAGAGAAAATCTAGAACATGTTGCGACAACTACTAAGATATATGGAAAGAAAGAAAAAGGAAGGTAATGAGAAAGAGAATCTTGGCAGCCTTGTGTTACGGCACGGAAAGGTGTCAGCACCCGAAATGATACAAACAGAGATTGCAATATGTGGAGAAGCGTGACTCTCCCACGTCAGTCGGAGGCACTTGACAATTAATATGTCATGGTGGAAATATTTCTCCCCACCCTTGTCTGATTTTGGTATTCTTCCTATGTTTATATTTATCTATTTTAGTATAATTTATCAATAAATCTAGTGCCATCTCCATGATTAAGCGTGGCTGCAATGGGTCTCCAACACTTGTTGTCTCTTGGCTCAGCTGTACATTTTTAACAGACTGCTGTTCTTTCATCTCTTGGTTGTATCTTCTCACTTACATCGCTGTTTATCTCTCGCTCGCATACCTTCGACTTTTCCCTTATGTGTGGATTTTATAAAGTAACCTTTAAATGTGGAAAACATATTTGACTTACCTGTGCTCCCCCATAAATTAACATACATAATACATATCTTCTTCCAATCAGGCCAACAATATCAAGTCACGTGGACTGGCTGGTGCCTTCGTGTGGTCAGTTGAAATGGACGACTTCAGGGGCGCCTGTGATGAAGGACCCTATCCACTTCTGACCACCATTAAAGATATTTTAGGAGGGGAATCACTTGTAAGTTGTAGAAATTATCTTTTGTTTATTATAACTATTGTACATTATCATTCGTCATAACACATTAGTCACGTGTCATCAGAAAGAAGCAATCTTCGTTTTTTTTTTTTTTTTTTTGGTTGGCCACAATGTGAGAATTCAAAAACTAGAACATTTTGCAACAATCAGAAAGATTTGTGTAAAGAGAGGAGGAGGACAGCGTGAGGAAACTCTTGACAGGCTTATGGCATGGCACTAAAGGGGGTCGACACATGAATTGATCCAGGACGCCGGAGAAGCATGATCGCCTACGCCAGCTGGCAAGGCACTGGATGATGATGGTATCAGATGCGTCGACCATCAAAATAAAATCAAAGGGGCAAGAAATAGATAATGAGATCATGCAAATGATAAATTTGGTAAGTTACGTAGATTGCATGTTATTACAATAACTGTTGAGGTATGTTAAGCGATTATCTTCTTCTTCTGTGCGTTCATCTGGAGTGTTGTTATGCTCCCTTGGGCCGAAACCCTTGGGCCAACTCATCCGGCTTTCACATGCGTTTTTGACCAGGTTAGCATTCCTGGGAGACTCTCACTTTTGTGGTACCATCCACATCCCAGCTGATCAAGTTGGAAGAGTCGAAGACTTAACGATCATCCCTCAAGGGAAGGCAGGGACAGTCCATGGCATTTTCCGCCATCCAGGGTTGCTTCTATAGTTGCAGGGCCGACACATGATGCCCTGGTGCTGGGCTCACCGAGGGAATCGTCACGTCCTGCTCATGGCTGCTTTAATTCATCACTTCAATATATTAGGCATTTCGTTCACCCCGGGCTTGTCCCACACAAACCAGTCCGGTCTGCAGTCGTTATCCACTCAGCGAGTTTTCGATTTGGACATGAGCTTGTCGTTGTGCCCGGGACAATATAGTCAGAACTGTTCCGGGCACGACGGACATTCGGAAACTATCTAGCCAGAGCTGTTCCGGACACAAGGGGCATTCGGAAAACGAGGTAGTCAGAGCTGTTCCTAGCACGAGGGACATTTGGAAGACTAGTTAGAGCTTTTCCGGCCATGAAAGACATTTTATTTTGCTACCCATAGGCCGGCACTTCCGTCTTCGGCTGGCATTTTTTTAATGAGGTTAGCCTTCCTCAGGTTTCGAGGCAAGTTAGACTCTTATTGCGACTTCCACTCAGCAAGCTTTTGATTTGAGCTTTTGACTGCTATCCTTAGTCTACCTGCAGAGCAGCAGGTTGTGTCTCTCTTAGTCTGGCCCCTAACCCAAGACCTGTCCGACACATAGTTGTGCTTCCGTCGGATCAGCTCTTGGGGTCTTTGGAACACGCAAGCCCCCCCCCCCGCACCGCGTGACAAGGTGGAGGGGTGGGGGTGGTAAGCGATATTATCATCATCATTGTAATCATGTGCCAAGCTGAACGGCGCAGGCGATCGTGTTCATCCTCAAACATATACATGTCCTCTTTGTTCTTGACAAGTTCAACATCTGATCGTCCTTCGGGCCACTTTGTCCATTTTCTCCCACTGTCGATCTGTCTCTAACATGCTGGATCTTCACGGTTGTCGCAACATTTCCCTGTGCCTCTCGTCTCATAGCATGACCACATCGTGATGATTGCGTCGCCCTTTTTTTTTTTTAGCATATCCTTTTACAGGACTTAGCTGTCAACACCAGCATCTTTCAGCTGTATGTTGATCTCTTGGCAAGATTACGCTCAGTAGTTTGCCATTGCTTTCTGAGCGGCCGGCTCACATACCCCGTAAGTTACCGATGCGATTCGAACCACTGGTTTTTTGCTTCTTTCTTTCTTCCTTTTTATTTCTTGAGCTTTCTTTCCCTCTTTCTTTCTTTCTTTCTTTCTTTCTTTCTTTCTTTCTTTCTTTCTCTTTCTTTTCTTCCTTTTATATTTCTTGAGCTTTCTTTCTTTCACTCTCTTTCTTTAGATTTCTTTCTCTCTCTCTCTCTCTCTCTCTCTCTCTTTCTTTTGCCTTTTTCTTTAGCTCTCTCTCTCTCTCTCTCTCTCTCTCTCTCTCTCTCTCTCTCTCTCTCTCTCTCTTTAGCTTTATTTCTGTGTCTTTCTTTGTTTCTCCCTCTCTTTATCTTTCTTTCTTTCTTTTTTCCTTTCTTTCTTTCTTTCTTGTTTACTAGATTTTTTTAAAAAAATCTCCCAATAAAGCAAAGACCCTCAAACAACTCACGCCCCGCCCTTATTAGAGTTGTTCATTACTGGCTGGAGTTTGCAACTAAATGTGGTCTTACAGAATGACAATACTGTGGATCGATAAAAATCACAATGAAGACATCTTGAAAGAAATTAACTCACACAGAACTGGTTGATGCTCATCAGAAAAAGACAGTACATTCTGTTGGCATGCCAGCGGAAGGGAAAGGCCGGAGTCATTAGTCGCGGTTCCAACTTCACAGAAAAGGGTTGCCCCATAATGCTCCATCCTGTGCCAGTGAATATCACACAAATATTCTCCTCGCTGCATCATGTGAAAAGTGGAACAGACAGGAGTCTTGACAAACCAACAGCCCACACAGATGTGCTAAGCATAATGCCGCTGCCAGAATACCAACACAAAAGTCCACCACTAAAAATACAGTTCATCCTCAATGGAAGCGACAGTCACTAGAAAACCAAGCCGGAGTATATCATATCAATGCAAAATTTAGAGAGGAGAGAAGAACTAGCAGTTCGGCATTTTGACATGGAAGAACATCAGTATCTGAAATGACAGACATTACGTGAGACAGAATGATGTGGATACACATGATGAACAACGCAACTCTCCTTGGACTGTAAGAAGAAGTTGATTCTGTTCTATCTCAGAAAGTGCACCACTTATAAGTTCTTATATTCATGCATTTCTCATGATTACAGTCACCATGTACGTTCAAATATAACCCAAGACAGAAATGTTTTAATATTATTACAATTTCTGTATTTTCAGTCCAACGCCGCAGCTAGACGATCCCTGAATGATCATACAGATGTAGAAGAGCAGACAAATAACGTTGAGAGACAATCCCGCATCTTCGTGACCCCGTCACCAGTTCCTAAATCGCAGACCAAGGAAGTTAGTGATACGGTGCTTCAGAAGATTTTCAGCAAACACGTCTGGAACAAGCTGAACAGACTTCTAGAAGTCGGAAAAAGCATTTCAACCATCCCGCCAGCAACGACTGCCAGCACCCCAGAAGCAGAAATAACCACGGGCAGTGGCAAGGAACGCTTATTGGTCCGTTGGTGGACAGGTCCCGTCTGGCGTAAGTCGAGAACCTTCAAGCCCTGGCCATGGACTCCCATGCCCCCCAAGAATCGGTGGTCAAAGAAACAAGCAACCAATCAGCGTGGAGCTAATAAACTGAAACATCCAGAAGGTATGTAGGTCTTAGAACAGTGTTATGTTATATTATGTTATGTTATTTTGAAAGATATCACTGCACTTTGGACATTGCCATGTGTGCTCAGTCCCCCAATGCAGCAGCCATACATAAGTATTTCTGCTCAATTCCCCATGAGGAGTTGGTTATAATATCTCCTCTCTTGGCCAGGAACTTAGCATCAACATTCTTGGCCAGGCTTCACTCCCAGTTCTTGTAGTCGGGTTAGAGTCAGAGGCTCGTCAGTATCCACCAACCGAGTCCGCCTTTACCATATACCAGCCCTGTCCATGCTTCTTCCCTTTAGTATTAGTGCGTTATTTACCCACTGATTTGCTTCATTAGCTTTTACTCCAGCATGCCCGTGTTCGTACATCATAGTGAGTGAAGTGAAGCGCGACTTTCGAATGCTGCCTGTCCACTGGGTGCAGAGACTGTTGACTACAATATGCTGTAGCATATCCATGGAGTTTGATATAATTATCACGTGTGGTCTTCTTCCCAGGGGAAAGCTGTGGGGGAAGCCTTGATCTCCACAGTTGATGCGGTTGTCTGCTTGTTTTCCCCATCCTTACAACAATTTTTATGTTTTCTAACCACTGTCTACACCCAATGGCATTTAGTTGTATGTCTTTTCGCAGGACGGTGCAGCCAACCCCGGATATTATTGGCTGTTTGTGATTTTCAATTAAATTTGGCGTTAAATAGTTTGCCGTTGTATTCTAAATGGCCAACGTCCATACCAATGTGAAAATTAACATACAGCGATCTGCCACAAAAAAAAGTTATTACAATTTCATTGACAAAGAGGGCAGAATATTAATCATAAGACATGTCATGGCAGCTTTTTCCGACCAATGTCTTTAACGCTGTTTTTTTTTAAATTTTAAATATATGTATTTGAAATTAATGTGGTGGTTTCCCCTGGTATTTCATGTCCACATTAGAGGTCACATGCTATATATATTCTACTGTGGGCAACTTTTCTGAAGAACTGTTTTGCCTGTGTAGCAACCAATTAAGACCTACTATTTGCTATGTCCAGTTGCTGATGGATGCTTAATTTGCGCCGTAGATTAATATGACAGACTCTTCGGTAATTGTTATAAAATTATAACACCTCCAACAATGTTGATAACAAACTGATCATTTAAACAAGTAAACTTCCAATCATACTCTCCTTTATATACAATAGTGTTCCTTATCCAATCCCTTTTAATTTCATATATAACACTGCATGTCTGCTACCATATTAGCAACTTTTAAGCCATAACTGTGACAGCCCCTACTTCCCATTTTCCGACATCCATTTTTTTTCTTTTCAAATTTACTTTTTGTTTGGCGCTGAATCTGTTAATGAATGTCGCATATAAAGACATTACATGTATAGTTCTTCATAGGGAAAACAAACAGATACATTTGAAATAAGAACAGGAGTTCGTCAGTGATGCTTATGTAAACTTTATTCCGTCGCCCTGCTACTGAGTGACTGCGTGGATGACACTGTGAGCTGTGAAATTCGCGTGGAATGCTTTTACATCTGTCCTGTACAGTGACCTGCGTGTTCAGAACAATGGCTACCGGCTGTTGCTGAATTGACTGATTTGCCTTTTTGGTTCACGGGAACATTTTTCAGGAGACTCCTGGGAGTCGGCGCTGAAACTACGGAGTTCATGCTTTATGCGACACTTTCGGCGGGTCACCCTGCGGTAAAAGACCGAGTCATGTGAGAAAACCTGGGTCAGTGAGGTCTTTCTGGTGACTGCCGAGTCCATCAACGATGAACTGTAGTTTTCGTGGGTGAATTTTACGTTGGCATTCTGGCGGCAGGCATTATGCACAGTGTACCTGTGCGGGCTGCTGGATTGCCGAGACTCCTGTCTATTCCACTTTTAACATTGGACAGTGGGGAGAATTTTGTGTGATATTCACTGGCACCTGAATGGAGCATAATGGGGACGACCCGTTGCTGTGAAGTTGGAACCTCGACTGACTGACTAACTAACTAACTATTATTTTTACTAGCTATAATCTGTAACCAGCGCTATGGCAACTAGGTTACGAACTCTGTTCACAACCCCACATACCAGCTGCATGCGCTGGTTTTCATACAATGGTATGAGCATGTATCGTTCAGAAAGTAATTGGAAACTACTGAACATAAACTTTTCTAAGAAATCACAAACAGCCACAACAAAATGCTGGGGTTCACCGCAATGTCCTGTAAAGGACATGCAACTAACTAAATAGACTGGATTATGAAGACAACAATAACTACCATCAGAAATGGAATGTACTGGACTCATAATGATCTGGACTTGGCTGATAACATGCCATCCTGTCCCACACAGGAAATCAGATGGAAGATTAATTAAACACTTGATGGGAGGTCAGAACAATTAGATTCACACGCTTATATGGGTAATACATAGATAAAGCGATGAAGCAGTTGATACCCTGATCTCCCTTGAAATCAGGAGATGGAATCATACACCTATGTTAAATTTTTAAAATGTAGTTGCATGTTCTTCGCAGGATGTAGCAGTCAACCCCAGCATTTTGGCTGTTCATTATTCCTGGGCAAGTTTTTTTTACCTTCAGTAGTTTGCCATCGCTTTCTGAACGAACGGCTCCTATACCTTTTTCGAAAAAAAAACCAGCAGCGCTGAGTTTCGAACCTGGGTATACAGGCTTACAAATCGTGTTCGCAAGCTCTTAGCCACGGAGGTAAACAATATTAAATAACACAAAGTAATGCAACTTTACTGAGCACAATTTCGGAAAACACAGGATGTTGCGGCGACTGGCTTTCATCAGCAAACAAATACATACACAAAACACAGCATATAATCGCGGAGAAAACCCTCCAGTGATCACATTAAGGCATAACAATGGGATGAGAAGAATGAAAGGATAAAAATGAGAACAATGAAGATGAAATGTCTTATGTAGGTAGCAGTGTAGTCAAAGATTGTGAAACACATAGAAATGTTTAAATCATAAGGCAGAAGACAAGATGAGCTTTCATTGCACTAAGACATTTGTGAAAGCTACAAGAAATTAAACTTTGTACATAACATAGAATATTTTACTGTAATGTTAAATTGGTCTCGACGCAATCAACCCCTGTATATTTTGACTGTTTTTGATTTACAAGGCAATTATTATGTTCAGTAGCTTGCCAATGCTTTCTAAATGACCGACGCTCATACCATCGAGATCCACACAAGGCAGTCGGCTTCCGCTGGTAGTAGCTATATGAAACAAAAATTGTTTACTTGATGTAGAATTTGTTGAATTTTCTTCCGAAATATATTGTTCATATTTTTTTTTTAAATCAATGGATACTTAATTTTATTAAATATAAACATAACATTATGTAATGTTTTTGTTTCTCTGTGTGCAGAAGAATCTAAAAAGGCACTGGAATTGGCAACCGACGAAGTTCATGAGGTTAAGTCCTGGCAGACGACACGTTGGTGGAGCAGCGCTTCTGAAGGTCACGGAGCTGAGCAAGGTCATGACAGTATTAACGCTCGGGCCACTGGAAGACCTGGCATGGGCTTACAGATAGAGACATCA
This sequence comes from Cepaea nemoralis, assembly GCA_014155875.1. Taxonomy (NCBI): domain Eukaryota; kingdom Metazoa; phylum Mollusca; class Gastropoda; order Stylommatophora; family Helicidae; genus Cepaea; species Cepaea nemoralis. The sequence continues at coordinate 178,687 of JACEFZ010011559.1, read as the reverse complement.
ACAACAACAACAACAACCCCATCTACAACGGGGACAACAACAACGACTAAAACAACATCTGCACCTTCCATGGAAGTTGATGATTCATCGGAAGCATCCGCCATTGTGGATACTACAGGTGAGATGGGTTGTGTGAAGCAGAAAGTTTGCAGCTGCTGCTGTTGTTACTAGCACCGATACTAATAATACTGCCACTACTATAGCTACTACTGCTGCTAGTACTGCTACTATTACCATTACTAGTTGCTGCTACTGGTATTACAGCTACTACAACTATCAAAACTGCTGCTATTGCTACCACCAAAGCTACTACTACTGCTCTTGCAATTACTGTTTCTGATAATACTGTTACTGCATCTACAATTATCACAGCTACTACTACTACAACTACCACCACTGCTGCTGTTGCTACTACTAAAGCTAATACGACTGCCATTACTGCATCTGCTAATACTGTTGCGGCTACAGTTATCCCAACAACAACTACTACTACTACTATTGCTACTACCAAAGCTACTGCTACTGATGCTACTATTGCTCCTGCTAATACTGTTACCACGGCTACAATTATCAAATCTACTACTACTACTTTTACTTCTATCTGTCAAAGTCATGATGTGAATATAGTTCTGAAACTAGCTCTGGTGTGTGTTCCTCTTGCCGATTCATAGAGCCCCATTCTCTTCTCACTCTATCAACAACTGAATATTCACTGCTAACATTCTAGGTCTGTCAATTTCACTGAAGTCCATCAAAGTTCGACGTTTCGAAGATAAGTCCCTACCTGTCCCTTTACCAATTACCATGATGTGAGCATATTAATAGACAGAAGTTTATAAATTAATAAGCATCAACTGATACAAACAAAGGGCCTTGTAAGGGATAAAAAAGTTAGTTGCATGTTATTCACAGGTCGTCGTTATCAACCCAAGTATTTATTGGCCGTTTGTGATTTTCTAGGCAATTTTCTTTCAGTAGTTTGCAATTGTTTTCTGAATGACATACGCTCATATTGTGAAAATCAAGGGAAGTAACAAGAACTGAAATTAGTGACACCGCAAGCGGGGCAGTGTTGTTTTAGTAGCTAGTGTGTTTATCGGCAGGCGGACAGATTGGCTGGCTCGGCAAAACTTGGTGGAGTATTGATGCATGACAAGGCAGACGTGGTTGCGGCCTTGTGGGAGCACGCGTACACCTCGGAGGAGCAAATGGATCACCATAGTGTGACGAGGGGATCTGGCCAACGCTCGACGCTCAGAGGAAAGGCGAGACGGACATATAATCAGATTGCTACTGGAACTATTAGTGTTGGAACTCTTCGCTGGCTGCTGAGGACGGGGACGGAGCGCTTATGGGAATGTCCCGAATGCTGTGATGTCGGTTCCTAAATCAATCAATCAATCAATCAATCGGCACAATGATCGATGTTAAATCCTGTGTTGTTGCACGATTTTGTTTTTGAGCTGTGTGACCCTGGGGCTGCCATAGCTTCGTAAAATAGGTGCTTGATAATGAGCTTGCCTGCCAAAGACAACGGTCCGGGATAAATCCCCAGAAGAGGCATTATTATTGTTTTCCCAATCTGTATGACCGTGGGGTCAACACAGCATCATAAACTTTGGTACCGGACAATTGTCAGGGAATTGTCTAGGAAAGAAGCGCAACGAGAAAGGGAACTGGTCACCCCACCTTATATCTCGTGGCCTAGAATATGTGAAGGCCTATCACTTCATATCCGGCAGTATCCCAGACTAGCTGTAGCCTTCGCTGTCTTTGAACAAAAGCCAAGACCATACACGTACTACTACTTCCAGTAGTTACTACCAGGGGTGATGTTAGCGTGTAGCTTTCCCTATAGATGTCAACATTTCAGTCTAGCTGACCGGTGTAGGGGTTGAACCCGCTACCTCCACATCACAACTCCTGACGTTTAAGAGCCAGCGCTTTTATCCATTCAGCCGTGTTTACCTCCTTTATATCACATGTAACCATGTACTTTCATGTTCACTCATGCGTTCTACAATACTTATTTCAATGTACCTCTCTCATTCACATACATTCTCATCTAAAAGTTATCACATCTGTCCGTTCTTGGGACTGCTGTTATCCATGTGTTGCTGAGCTGTCTTCTCTTCTCACCATCATCTTCAGTTGAAAGTTGCATGGCCGAATGGTTCAGAGTGCTCACTCTTAAACTTCTGGTCTTTGATGGCAGAGTAAAGAGTCCTCTCCCTACATTGGTCAGTTGGACTTAAATATGCTCGTCTTTGACTTTGGGGACGTACATTACAAGTACCTTAGAAGTCGGAGTGAGATCGCCTGATGGTAAGGGACATAGGTAATAGGGATAGCTAGCCCACGTGCAAAAATGAGTCCATTGTGGGCTGCACCCGAGTTCAAAGTATGCCAGCGAAGGCACAGATACACACAAATTATCACATCTGTCGCTGTCGTTCATGTACTGGTGAGCTGTTTTTCTAGTCATCATTATCTTCAGCGTGAGTAAACAACAAAATGTTCTTTCATTCACAGCTTCACCAGACGCCGGAATGTGCCGAAGTTTGGGAGTCGGAACATTTGCCGATCCCCGATCCTGTAACCACTTCATCATCTGCATGCCGGGGAGCTGGCTGAACTACCCACCTCACGTCATGGCATGCCCAGCTGGAACGAGGTTCGATTCTAATTTGAAAATCTGCAACTATGCCGCTGAAGTGTCTTGCAACCATTGAGAATTATGTGTTATAATATAAAATACCACTGCTAACTGGCAGGTGGCGCCGATGAGAAGTTGCCATGGAAATGTGATTTTGCTGTTGATGTACAGCCAAGTTTCAGATGTGAAATGTTACTGCTACCCGGCCATGCCAAAAGTTGTACGCAGTTAAGTGAATTTGCTTAGTTAATAACTATATTTGAATTTGCTTAAAATATGTGTATGGAGAGCTGCGGTGGTACAGTTGCTAGCACACTATTCAATTCTCCCTTGAGACAAGGATACTTTAAAAGATTGAGATGGGCTCCCAGTCTAAAATTGGTACCGGAAAATGTTATGGGAGAGAAAGAGACCGACGTGATGTAGGCCACATCATCCACCAAGTACCTAGCTTGGTAATGAAGGAATGAGATTTAGATACATTATTACCAACCCATTGTACAGACCGAGCATGAGAACTGGAACGTACATAACACAGATACAGACGCATGTGTGTTGGTTTCTCTGCTTGTGGGAACCCCGATATACGGAGAGAATGCTCCCGCTGTCCACTGACATGTGTGCTGGATGGGATGCTTATGTGTTTATGAGACTGATGATCTACCTTCTGTGCTACTAAGGCACATATACAAATATACGTCATTGGCAGGATATCATTCTAAGTCAAGAAAGTGTGAATTCAATGCTCACTGATGTTTATTCAGAAAAACACAACTGATAACAGAGAGGGCATTTAAACCACAAAATATAATCAAAAGTTGGTGAAGTCTGATAGATCAGCCACAAAGTGTCGGCAATTGTGTACGTAAGCAGAAATAAGAAATAATTTCCATGGCAATGTCTTTCAGAAAATTAGCTGTATATTGTACAATCTTCAAGCAACAAAATTATACTTAAAAGAGACGGAATACATGTGATTCTGCAACTTTGATCAGACAACAAGAAATTCACAGGGTGAAGCCAGACAACAGTGCCTTGTGGGAAGCCAAAGAAGAATAGTCAATCAACATAGAACAGGAGTCAGCCACTACACGCTGAGGGAGATACTGAGGAGGGGATCTGAGCATTTATGGACTAATAGTTGGATGTGCAATGAGAATGATCTGTTGACCAACTGAATAATAAGAAGGGACATAAGCAGTCTCAAAAAATAAACACTGCAAAGTTAAAGACTAAAACAAACTAAAAGTCATCACAATAATGGAAGACTGCAATGGGGAAATATAAGCAGTCTTAAAAACAAGCAAAGAGTGGAAGGTTGAAACCGACAACTCCATGTCATCAGTGTCAGTGGATGAATGATTAATTTTTAACTAAGCTTCACATAAGAAGACATACTTCCTGGTTCAAGGATGCGCTACGGGGAAAGATGGAGATGGACCAGACAAGTGGAAGGCAATGTTACATGTGGGTTAAGAACCTAAAGAAATGGGCTGCAAGTGTATCCTAGATGAATGTACCATAAAAACACAGGACAAAGGGTGTTGGAGATTCAAATCTATACTAAGAAGATTGTAACCCTTGTCGGAATGGGCACATGGGAAATGTTGATGGCTGAAGAAAAAGAACAACAACAAGAATAAGAAAAAGAAATGCAAAGATGGCATTTAATTGACTCAACATTGCTTCCCATTGCTTTTGGTGTCCTTGCATAAATGATTTCACTGTATATATATATATATATTCCATTGATATTCTATGTAAATATGACATCGTATACATTAATGTAAATATGACATAACATGGTGTAAATATGTATAATATCAGTGTACAGTACCCATACGATTTATCCTCTCTGTACATATATCAATGTACACTTGCACATAATGACAATCATTTATTTATGTGAGCTGTGGAGACAAAGTCTAAGTCTATAGACACTGTGATAACTACTTTTTTGCGTATGTGAGAGTATATCTTCCTATCTTTGACAATCAAGTTTAGTAGATGTGTATATATGATTATATAAGGCGTGTAAATATAAAAAACGAAGTAAGCATGATAAATGTGTCCTTTCTTTGTCTGTGTGTACATTTAAGCGTGATTAATATCTCTTCTTAGTCCATGTGTAAATCTAAGCGTGATTAATGTGTTTTCTTTGCCTATGTGTAAATGTAAGCATGATTATTGTTTTTGTCCATATGTAAATATCACCATCATCATCATCAAATGACCGAAGAAAGATGTTTGTCTCTTTCTTATTGCTGTATATAATGTTCTAGTTTCATTAGCCTGTTTCAGGCAGTCGTTATTAGTTACTCTGGCAGTCCGAGGAATTCGCAACATTCGACTCAGAAACCACATCTTTGTTGCTTCTAATTTGTTGATTTACATTCCAAGATTCACTGCCATATAGCAAAACTGGTTCTATACAGTATTTCAGCACTCTCTTTCTTACATTCAGTGATAGTGACTTATTGCATAAGATACTCTTCATTTTCTTAAATGCAACTTTTGTTTGCCCTATTCTGCTCTCTCTGTTGTACATCTTCCATCTGATGTTATAAATGCCACCCCCCCCCCCTTTTTTTTTTTGGCATATCCTTTACAGGACATTGCTATCAACACCAGCATCTTTCAGCTGTATGTTGATTACGTATCTAAAATTATCCACTTGGTCAAGAATTTTTCCTTCTATTTCTATGTCACATTTTGGTGTCATCAATTTCTTTGATATCACCATTGTTACTGTTTTCTTGATATTCAAGGAGAGGTCTTTCCTTGTACTCTCAGTTACTACAATGTCCAACAATTGTTGTAGGTCTGTTGATTTATCCGCCACCAATACTGTGTCATCTGCATAGCATATATTATTTATATGTCTCACTATAATATATATATATATATATATCTAAGAGCGTGGTTAATATGTCTTCTTTGCCCATGTGTAAATATAAGCGTGGTTAACGTGTATTCTTTGCCAATGTGTAAATGTAAGCGGGCTTAATGTGTCTTTGACTGTGTGTACATCTACATGTGATTAATATGTCTTCTTTTCCCATTAGTAAATCTAAGCATGGTTAATGTCTTCTCTCTCTTTCTCTCTCTCTCTCTCTATATATATATATATATATATATATATATATATATGCTGCATACACACACACAAATATATATATATATATATATATATATATATATATATATATATATATATACTATATATATATATATATATATATATACTAGTGACCCGGCCCGGCTTCGCCCAGGCCCTGGCGGGGATCTATCTGCTTGTCTGTCTGACCCGGCCCCGCCCAGCTCCTGGTGGGGAGCATCTTATTTAATTCATATAAGTAGTCATATAAGCTACTGTTCCCGACTATCTGTCTGACCCGGCCCGGCTTCACCCAGTCCCTGGTGGGGAGCATCTCATTTAATTCATATAAGTAGTCATATAAGTTCCCGTTCCCGACTATCTATCTGTCTATCTGTCTGACCCGGCACGCCCCTTATGGGGAGCATCTAATTTAATTCATATAAGTAGTCATATAAGTTCCCGTTCCAGACTATCTATCTGTCTGACCCGGCACGCCCCTTATGGGGAGCATCTCATTTAATTCATATAAGTAGTCATATAAGTTCCTGTTCCCGACTGTCTGTCTGTCTATCTATCTGTCTGTCTGCCTGCCCGTCTCTCCCACCCTCTCTATCTTATCTATCCTTATCTATCGGGTCAGATCTATCTATCTATAGCCAGGGGACTTAACCTAAGATATAGCAATGCTACTAAAAGTTATGTCCCTTTATATATTATTTCTTATGTTAAGTCATGTAATTTAATTATTAAATTTTAGTAAGTAAATAGTTCTACCTTTGAGAACAAAATTTTAAGATGCATCTTTGGACCCATTAGGGATACACAAAGTGAAGAGTGGAAAAGAAGAAGTAACAAAGACATTTATGATCTGTTTAAGTCCCCGCTAATCACTGGTATCATGAAGGCTAATAGACTACAATGGCTGGGGCATATAGAAAGAATGGAAGATAATAGGGAAACAAAACTCGCTTACACTCAGGAAATAAATGACCGTAGACCCCGAGGTAGACCAAGAAGGCGGTGGAGAGATAATACATATACAGACCTACAAGCACTTGGAATCAACGACTGGCAAGAGAAGATCCACCAGAGAGACGAATGGAGACGGATTGTATCTGCAGCAAAGAACCTCAATGGCTCGGAACGCTGAAGAAGAAGGAGAAGAAGAAGAAGTAAATAGCTGATTCTACAATAAAAAAACTATGACAGTTGGTTGCACGGGAATGAGAAGAAGACGTGTAGAAAATTTCATCTCAATCGGATGGACTGTTATCGAACGCATCAAATACATCCCTACCCACATACATACATACATTGTGTTTTATAGATATAGATATATATGTAAGTGTATATGTGTATCTAACTGTCTATCTATGTATATATGACAATGTTTGTATCTAGCTAGTTGACTGTCTGCCTTTCTGCACGATAACATTTGGCCCGCATTTGCTGTTAAGTATTAGTATGAGCTGAAGTTTTCACATTTCAAATGTATCGCCTCTACTGCATTGAGCTTACAGGGTTAGTACATCCTTAGAAGAATTTATCCATCTCAATTTCGGCCTTTCTTTGCATAATCTTTAAAACCGTTTTGGTCATTCATGAAATGCCTTCTTTTTTTGTCTTGTATTCTTCAACTGAGCACAAGCCTTCAACTAATTCAAGCCAAGTTCTATCTTTTGCTGTCTCCTACATCTCCATATCATTCATCTGTCTCTAATTCAAGCCAGGTTCTATCTGTTCCTGTCTCCTACATCTCCATATCATTCATCTGTCTCTAATTCAAGCCAGGTTCTATCTGTTCCTGTCTCCTACAGCCCCATATCCTCCCCATATCATTCATCTGTCTCTAATTCTCTACTCCATGTATATTTAGTTCTCCCTCTATTGTTGTTGTTGTTGTTGTTCTTTGGGTTCCAGAAAAGGGACTATCAAGTTTTACTATTATCAGGTTTTCTCAATGTTTTCTCTTATCCTGCGCTGGAATCTTTGCCTCACCGAAATTTGTTTAGTTCTCTCCATAAGCTTTACATTAGTGATTCTGTTAGACCATTTTAGTCTTTTTATTCCGAGCATACAGCAGATAATGAATGTTTGTATTCTATTAGTAATTGTTGTAGTCATGAAAATGCTCATAATGTATAAATATTATCACAGTTGGTAGAATACATCCCGTGTACATCAAATATCATGCTTGTAAATTATTAATCTATTATGTGTATATAAGTATCCTTGACAAGATTTCATGTAGTGCTTCACTGTACATATTGTATGAACAAACCACATGAGGTGAATGCATGTAGTGCTTCACTGTACATATTGTATGAACGAACCACATGAGGTGAATGCATGTTCGCATGAAATGGTTCAGTGTATTTTGGCAATAAAATATAATACAATAGCTATGGTGGTGTCTGTTTTGTCACATTTCATATTTTATGAGAAGTTGTGGTGGCATGGTGTTTGTCCATCAAGCATGATGATGATCATTTCATCCAGTGGGGTTTAAAGTTCTAAAATGGCAGATAAGGCCTATTTTGGCTTGAAATGTTCTTTGACAATGTGGGAAAATAATTCTTCACGTTCCAGGAGGATCCCCTGCAGTAGTTTTTTGTCCAGCCTTTTTTTTTTACAGCTCTTGCAGTCCTGTTTGCTTCACAAGTGACTGCACCTTTGCATAATGATGTACACCACGAATTGTGGTCATTGGCAGCAGTCACCCAAATGTGATCAATTCCTGTGGTGACATAGTGGTCAAAGGGCTTGACTGCCAAGACATGTCCAGGTTCAATTCTAAGCTATGGCAGGATACATTTTTTTCTACCAGTATGGCTTTGGGATCGATCCAGCATTATAACATTGGTGCCAGTTTTTCTTCAGGGATGGGGGGGGGGGGGGGGGGGGGGGGGGGGGGTCACAACTAAGTTTAAAAACTCAGAGGAAAGACACAGATAATGAGAATAAATCAAGCAAATACCTTATCGCCCTTGCGGAAGTTAGTTAGTCATTGCACATCGAACCATTCAGTCCATAAGTGCTAGGATCCCCTCCTCAGCAAATCCTGCAGCGTGTAGCGGCTAACACCAGTTCTGTGTTGGTTTATCAATCTTCTTTGGCTTCCTGCATAGTGTTTTTGTTTGGCCACACCTCTTTTAACTTGGTGTTCTCGCAGCCTGACCATGGCTGTAGATTCCCAGTCATAGCTTGGTTCTCGTAAACGACTTAATTCTCGTAAAGCATTCAGAATGTCCGCCTTCCACAGTAGCCTTACCTGCAAGCCTGTCAGTCTGCTCATTCCCTTGTACACCCGCATGTCCTGGCACGAAGATGAAACTAATCTTTGCCAGCCAAGACCGCTCTAAAGACAGCAGCCACTCTCTTCAGACCCACCCCATCTTTATCATCCTGAGCATACTCATTGAGTCACTAAGGACACAAGCCCGACTCTGTGTCTCGAGTCATATTATTTATTCCCTTGGGGGAAACCTCACTTCAAAAGACAAAATCAAATAACTGCTTAGGTAGCAGGGCAGACAAAGATAGAATAAGAATCCATCCATCCATCATGTGCCATGCCGATAAGTGTGGGTGGTCATGTTTTGCCATCTCACTCGATCACCAAAGTAATGGATCAGCTCCGTGTTCCTGTCTCGACCATGCCACATGGCCAAGCCATCCAGGTACTTACTTCTCAGTCTCTTCCCTTCGATCTTGCCAGTTGTCACCAAGCTCTCCAAGTCATTTCTTCTGATAACATGCCCAAAATATGGTGACTGTCTACGTCTAATGACTCTAATCAGTTTACGATCGTCATTTGTTTCTTGAAGAGCTTGTTCATTAGTTTTTCTGTCTGTCTATGGTATTCTTTGCATTTCAGAATAAGAATACACAAGGCTAGATGAGCGTTTTTTTTTTTTGTTGTTGCACTCCCACGCTTTGAGCTCCAGCGTAGTCCATACACGCTACTCACAGTAGTGCTGGACTTAATTCTGCGTGTCCCTCACCATCAGGTGAACCCACTCTGACTTCAGAGGTACTTGTAATTTACGTCCCAAAGTCAAGGACGAGAAGTCAACGTTTTAGTCCAACTGTCCGGTGTAGGGACTGAACCCCTTACCTCGGCACCAGCACAGCGGATGTTTAAGAACATGCTCACCTCTGAGAAGCTTTCATAACAAGGAAATTTGTGAAAGCCAAAAGAAATTTATCCTAGCAGAAACTTAGAATATTCAATTCTAATGTTAAATCAGTACAACTGTATGGATCAGGAACATGGAGAACAATGAAAACAATTATATAAAAACTTATAAAGAGAAGTTGAAACAGAAATGAACGATATGAGAAGGGCATGGACAAAGCTACATGGGACAGCTAAAGATAGGGCAGACTGGAGTGAGTTGATTGAGGATCCATGCCCATTGCGGGATATAAAGGTCAAAAGAAGAAGGGAACTGGCCACCTAGCCTCATGATGCCAGGGCACAGAATATGTGAAGGCCTAACTTCACAGCCCAACACAGGGATCTGCCATGAGACTATCTAACCCAGTGGTTCTCAACCTTTTTTGGCCCATTCCCCCCTTCACCATATTTTCAGAACGCCATTCCCCCCCCCCCCCCCTTCCTATAAAAAATTTGGCCCGTTCCCCCCTTAACCGTATTTTCAGAACGTCATCCCCCCCCCCCCCCCTTTCATATCTCCTATCTAAAAATCCCCCCACCCCTACACAGTATACGTAAAAGTGGAAGGCAAATGTAATAGCATATACTAAAAGAAGTCTAGACATCCACATAAAACATGATTTGTGGGTCTACTTACTTTATAAAATGAATTTTAGAAGGACGAGACATACATAACTGTAAAGTATGAAGGGAAAAACTATGTCAAGTAATCGGTTCTTGTATTAACACGATCTTGAAATGGTCTTCATTCCCCCCCTGGAAACCATGAAATTCCCCCCTGGGGGGGAATTCCCCACCGGTTGAGAACCACTGATCTAACCCATGTTATTGTGCCTTGACATAAACTAAGGCCAGCATATTGCTGATGGCATCCAGCTGAGGCATGCCTGTTGGAATGCTTTATCAGCATTACCTGGCAAAGTGGCGTAGGCGTTCACGTCTCTTCACAGATCTCAATTCAACTGATGGAATCTATGCCATATGCCTCTATGCCATCATCATGGATTAATCTCTAGGTCTGTCTCTACCTCTTCTACCGCTGATCTTTTCAGTCGTGACAATGTTCTCCAGTGTTGCTTATTATTATATGACCAAAGAACACTTTCTTTTTCTTGTAGTTGCATTCTAATTTCATTAGCCTCTCCCAAGTAATCACTCTTAGTTTCTCTAGCTGCCCAAGGTTTTTGCAACATTCGTCTCAGAAACGAGATCATTGCTCCAAGATTTTTCTAGTTTGTTCATTCACGTTCCAAGATTCACCAACATACAGCAGAACAGGTTCTTTACAACATTTCAGTTTTTTTTTCTAGGCGAAAGTAGCCTTTAGCAAGATAAAAAACATTCTGACCAATAAAATGATGTCAATTGAAACGAGAAAACGTGTGTTGAGGGGATACATAGAGCCTGTTCTTTTGTATGGATGTGAAACTTGGACAATGTGCAGTCAAGCTGAAAAACACCTGATGGCTACAGAAATGTGGTTTCTGAGGAAAATGCAAAGAGTACCATGGACAGATAGAAAAACCAATGACCAAGTACTACAGGAGACAAATGACAATCATAGACTGATTATAAAAATTAGATGAAGACAGTCAAAATTTTTTGGACATGTTATGAGAAGAAATGGATTGGAGAACTTATTGACAACTGGCAAGATCGAGAGGAACAGGCCAAGAGGAAGACCGAGAGGAAAATACCTGGATGGCTTGGCCACATGGCATGGACATGACAGGAACACTGAGCTGATCCACGACTCTGGTGATCGAGTGAAATGGCGAGTCATGACCGCCCACGCTTTCCGGCATGGCACATGATTGATTGATTGAATCAATGAAAGTGATTTATTACATATTTTATATTCTGAAATGTTGCAGTGTAAAGTAATCAGTGTTTTTGTGTCATTAATGTAGCCCAGGAGAAGTAGTGTTAGGTGCTTACCAACCAACTTTACAGTTCCTGTGAAATATCTGGGACCAATGTCATGAGTTGAGGCCAATTCTGCACTGGCCAGAAACAAATTGTACCATCACCGAGGATTGACCTCCTGACCATTGTATTGCTAGGCTTAGAAAATAAGATTCAAAGTCAGAGGGTCAACTTCATTGCACTAGGTTTACCACGTCTGACTCCGATGTTCTACCCAGAACCAGGCAAGCTGTCAGCTGAGAATATCACATAAAGCAAACATTTTGCAGCTCCAAGAATGACCCTCCAGGGGTCTTTGGACAAATATTATACTCGGTGGTCTGAGTGTTGCAGTGAGAAAACAAATCCATAACCTTCAAAACATGAGACAGCATTTTTTCAATTCTTGTTTGTCTTTGAACTCAAGCGTAGTCCATACACTGTGCTACTACTTCTGGTACACTGGACTGATTTCTGCATGTGGATTAGCTTTCTCTATTACCAATGTCCCTCGCGGTCAGGTGAAACCACTCAAACTTCAGAGGTACTTGTAATTTACGTCCCCAAGTCAAGGACGAGAAGTTAATAGTTTAGTCCAACTGATCAGTGTAGTGGTTGAATCCCTTACCTTAGCATCAGCACACCGCAAGTTTAAGAATGACCTCTCTTATCCATTTGGCCATGCTGACCCCCACAGAGGGTTTGACCACCTCGCTGTGACGACCCCATGTACTGACATCGCTGTGGTGACCCCATGTACTGACCACCTCGCTGTGTTGAACCCAGGTACTGACATCGCTGTGGTGACCCCATGTACTGACCACATCGCTGTGGTGACCCCATGTACTGACAACCTCGCTATGGTGACCCAACGTACTGAGCACCTCGCTGTGGCAACAACATGCACTAACCAACAAGCACGCAAATCCCTAGGTTACCATTACCCAAGAGCTTATTTTTAAACAAAATGATGTAGGTCATTGTGGCTGAATGGATAAGAATGTGTTTTCTTAAACATCCGGTGTGCTGATGCCAAGGTAAGTGGTTCAACCCCATACACCGGACAGTTGGACTTAAATGCTAACTTCTTGTCCTTGACTTGGGGACGTAAATTACAAGTATCTCTGAAGTCTGAGTGGATTCACCTGATGGCGAGGGACACTGTTAATAGGGAAAGCTAATCCACACGCAAAATTCAGTCCAGCATTATTAATACTGTAGTGTGTATGGACTACACTAGAGCTCAAAGCGAGCGAGCGCCCCCCAAAAAAATGACAGTGAAGGAAAAATACTCAGTTATCCAAACCTCTTACGTGTAATAAACACAAGTTATAAAGACAAGAATCTGCACAATGTCATAAAGGTTTATTTGGCATAAAAGATGATAACAGGTTTATTAAGCATACAAAACATGAATACTGCTACTATTTAGGGAACCAGTCAGACATTCTTAAGTCTGTCCCCAATAATTCAAATCAGTAGTGAAAATAGAAGTGACCACTATCAATCTCATGTCAAAATTATCCAGACTCCCGGTCACATTTAACCCTGGCTACTCCATCTCCTTCCCCTGAGTTGTCGGGGCCCACAACAGAAGTAAAAAGTACTAATCCTGTAACCTACCATGCATGCTATACTAAGGAAAGCTGGCATGAGATTGGCTACCTTATTTTAGCTGCAAAACCTGACCAATCATAATCAAGTCTACCCCGGGCTGACGTGACTTGGATGAGGACCTATGATCTATTGGGAGACACAAGAAGAATTCATCTCCTCAAAGGCATGGGAGAGCAATACACTTAGCTATATCACTATCATCATACTCGAGGCTGTTTGATTTCTGTTAGCTAAAATGTGGTTCCTGAGGTGAATACCTTGGGCTGCCAGGATAACTAACTATTATCTGGAAGAGGCTAATGAAACTACAACATTATATACAACTATGAGAAAGAGATTAACTGTATTCTTTGGCCATGTGATGAGAAGAGACGCATTGGAGAACATCATGACAACTGGAAAGATTAGTGGGAAATGAGGCAGAGACCGACCAAGAGAATGTATGCTGGATGGAATGAGATGGTGGCATGGAGGAATATCATCAGCAGAGTTGATCTAGAACACTGAGATCTGTGGAGAGACAACCTAAGCCAGTTGACAGGACACATGATGATGAAGACAAAGCTATCACAAAATCATTGGTATCTGCAAGCAGATATATAGCTGGCTTCTTGAATCCCTCAACCATTTTGTGATATGAGGTCCTAAAACTACTGTATCAGATAGAACATTCTGGCTCTAATGTCTCACACAGGAATAACATCTTCAAACTCATAAGATCTTAACTTACTTTGTTAACAGCTTCAATGAAACAATGCAAACACTTTCAAAATATACACTCAAATAGCACATTCCAGCTGTGGTTATCTTCGGTTATTCTTCTTTTGGCTAAGTTTTGAACTCTTGGTTACTACCTCAGGGCTCTCGTTTTTCTTTGGATCCTTCTCTTCAACATACTCATATATATAGTCCAGAATCTCAAGGTGGCTTAGGTTTGCAGTCTCAAAGACCAGCTTATCGCCATCATCTGCAAATACAACCATGGAAACACCGATTTATAGAGGATCTCACACTGAAGTTAAGAGATAAATGTGAAGAACCAGAGAAACATAAATGTGGAGAACCAGAGAAACATAAATGTGAAAAACCAGAGAATCATAAATTTGAAGAACCAGAGATTCATAAATTTGAAGAACCAAATATTCATAATTGTGAAGAACCAGAGAATCATAAATGTGAAGAACCAGAGAATCATAAATTTGAAGAACCAGAGATTCATAAATTTGAAGAACCAAAGATTCATAAATGTGAAGAACCAGAGAATCATAAATGTAAAGAACCAGAGAATCATAAATGTGAAGAACCAGAGATTCATAAATTTGAAGAACCAAAGATTCATAAATGTGAAAAACCAGAGAATAATAAATGTGAAGAACCAGAGAATCATAAATGTAAAGAACCAGAGAATCATAAATGTAAAGAACCAGAGAATCATAAATTTGAAGAACCAGAGATTCATAAATTTGAAGAACCAAAGATTCATAAATGTGAAGAACCAGAGAATCATAAATGTAAAGAACCAGAGAATCATAAATGTGAAGAACCAGAGAATCATAAATGTAAAGAACCAGAGATTAATAAATTTGAAGAACCAAAGATTCATAAATTTGAAGAACCAGAGAATCATAAATGTGAAGAACCAGAGAATCATAAATGTAAAGAACCAGAGAATCATAAATGTAAAGAACCAGAGAAACATAAATGTGAAAAACCAGAGAATCATAAATGTGAAGAACCAGAGAATCATAAATGTGAAGAACCAGAGAATCATAAATGTGAAGAACCAGAGAATCATAAATGTAAAAAACCAGAGAATCATAAATTTGAAGAATCAGAGATTCATAAATTTGAAGAACCAAAGATTCATAAATGTGAAGAACCAGAGAATCATAAATGTAAAGAACCAGAGAATCATAAATGTAAAGAACCAGAGAATCATAAATGTAAAGAACCAGAGAAAAATAAATGTAAAAAACTAGAGAGTCATAAATGTGAAGAACCAGAGATTCATAAATGTGAAGAACCAGAGTCATAAATTTGAAGAACCAAAGATTCATAAATGTGAAGAACCAGAGAATCATAAATGTGAAGAACCAGCGAATCATAAATGTGAAGAACCAGAGAATCATAAACGATAAGAACCAGAGAATCATGAATGTAAAGAACCAGAGAATCATGAATGTAAAGAACCAGCGAATCATAAATGTAAAGAACCAGCGGATCATAAATGTGAAGAACCAGAGAATCATAAATGTAAAGAACCAGATAATCATAAAAGTGAAGAACCAGAGAATCAGATCTGTTTACAATACTCCCGTAACATTACTTTCTGCCATGCTCCTCTGTTCTGCTATGGTGAATAAATTAGTTGCAGTTATAATTATTGCTAGAGAAGCTTTGACACTTTCGTGTAATGGTTAGAATGTTATACTGACAATGGCATGAGTGCGGTCAGATGAGAGTTCAATGCCAGCTCTCTGTGTTCGCTATGGGAGGGAGAAAATACTGACCACCTATTCCTCCATGCACTCATCATCACCATCATCATCATCAAGTGCCCTGCCAGCTGCCTGTAATTCATATTCTTACTTTCAATCCTCTTCATGATGACCCACAATTCATATCCATATGTTGCCACAGGAAAGATGCATTCTCAGAATCAATCAATCAATCTGGTGCCATCTCCACAATGAAGGTTGACTGCAATGGATCGCCAACACTGTCTGTCTCTCGCCCTGACTACATTCTGTCAGGCTGATGTTCATCCATCTCTTGATGTCATCTTTCCACTTGTATCGTTGTCTACCTCTTGCTCGCTTGCCTTCAACCCTGCCCCCCAGTATGGTTTTTTTAATAAGTGTTACGTCTTTTAACGTGGTCAAAATATTTCACTTGCCGCTTTTTAAAATTTCTTTCAACTTTTCATTCTCAGTTTTTCTAGAACCTCTGCATTTGACTGTTTTTGTTTCCATGAAATGCGACATATTTTTCTCTAAGTTCTCTATTCAATTTTCTAGTTGCTTGTTTAATGTCCAGGCTTACGTGCCATACAGTAGTGTTTAATATACTAACATTTGACAATTCTCATTTTTAATGCGTTACATTTTTAATTCTCAAAATGTTTACATGTGTTTGCTGAAATTGTGCCAGTGGATCTTAATGTTTACCCTTGGCATTGCTGGGGTCAATCTCCTGATGTTGATGTATACTTGTGGCATTGCTGGGGAACAGCTCCAAGTGTTGCTAATGAACCTCAGTATTCACAACTGTACGTCACACCTCTCAGCCACATATATGCCTGCGTGCGTGTGTGTCATTACAAATTGTATTTATTAATAACAAGATCAGCAGCAGCATAAAGGTCAGCTCAATTGTTTCTCAAGACAGCTGTCTGAGTTCAATCCTAGCAGTGGCAGATCTTTACCTTACAAGTGGGAGCCTAGAATCAACTTAACCATTTAAAACAGGTACTGAGCATTTTTCAGAATTTTCTGGAAATTATCTACATTAAGGTGTTAAGGAAGGAAACTGGTCATCTCACCTCGTTATGTTGTGACCTCTTAGCCCTATAGCAGTATCCATGGGATTACCTGCCCCTTGTTTATGTATTAACACTAAATCAGATGCCGAAACAACATATAATGGTGTACATTAGCAATACCCACGTACTGAATTCCAGGTCAATCCGTGGCTCTATTTTATCTGACCTGACATCAAACTTAAGTACGGTCCCTTGGTTTGTTTCCAAGATATCAGGTATGTGCATTGTAGAGGCTGTATCTCTGCAATACATATATAAACAGCATTTTAGTCACATTTTATCCATTAACATTTCTTTAAACATTACAGCCATTAACTACACTTCAATCACACACATACATACATAGAAATCATCAATATACACAGGGGTAGAAAATTCCAGGCATTGTATTATACTGCCCCAAAATAGACCTTACGCTGACTCTGAAGGTTTGGTTGCACTGTTAACCAAATTAATTGTGACTGATTCAGAGAGGTTACTGACACCTTGCCGGTAAGACCTGTGATGGAGTTATACCTCTCAATTCCACACCTGTGATGGAGTTATACCTCTCAATTCCACACCTGTGATGGAGTTATACCTCTCAATTCCACACCTGTGATGGAGTTATACCTCTCAATTCCACACCTGTGATGGAGTTATACCTCTCAATTCCACACCTGTGATGGAGTTATACCTCTCAATTCCACACCTGTGATGGAGTTATACCTCTCAATTCCACACCTGTGATGGATTTATACCTCTCAATTCCACAAAGTATGGGCTGAATCTTAGAGACCATGAGTTTCCCTCCCATGCAGCATGATCCCTCTCTCGGCTTGACTAGTCTACTCCAGAGGAAAGGCAACACCAATACATCTGGGAAAGGACAAGCTGCAGAAGCTGCTGGATCAGCAAAGCAATGCTCTAACTGTCTGCCTGTCGGAGCTTCGATCTTAGACCAGTTGCCAACCAAGACTATGGGCCTAGTCTGCCCTACCATGACATTTAGTCTTTAGCTTGCATTCCCTCACACCAGAATAAGGCTTGTACCCTCTCATCTGCACTCCTCCGCCCAAAGCCATTGGCACAATGTGGGGTGTCTGGTTTGGAAAGCACTACCCAACATTCAGCACTAACAGTACTGTTTACTGTCATATGGCAGCTCAGTCACACACAAATAAGACCTCACAAACAAGAAGTATAAGAATGAAAAAAGTGTACAGAGTTTAATTCATACATTTCCTCACATCTTCGTGAAGATTTGATATGTGAACTAAAGAAATTCCCACATCTCAGTACCTTACTTGATGGCGTTCCATGGTGTTCTGGATCAATTCTATTGCTAACATTCCCCTATACCCCTTTTTCACATCATCAAGCATCATTTCTCTGTCTGCTTCTGCCTCTTCTACCACTGATCTTTCCAGTCATCATGACTTCTCCAACGCCTCTCGTCTCATCATATGACTACAGAACGCTGTTGTCTCTTTCTTACAGCTGTGTATAATTTTCTACTTTATAACCTCTTCCAAGCATCCATTGTTAGTTACTGTAGCGGAGGTCGGCATGGTCGACTGGTTAAGAACGCCTGTTCTCAGTGTGCTGATGCCGGGATAAGGGGTTCAACACCTACTCTGGACAGTTGGACTAAAATGTTGACCTCTCATCCTTGACTTGGGGACGTAAATTACAAGTACCTCTGAAGTCAGAGTGGGTTCATCTGATGGCGAGAGACACTGTTAATAGGGAAAGCTAATCCACACGCAAAATTCAGTTCTATAAGTAGCATGTATGGATTACGCTTGAGTTCAAGGTGAGCAAGCGCCCCAAAAAAAAGTTACTGTAACAGTCCAGGGTACTTGCAATACTCATCTCAGAAATCACATCTCCGTTGTCTTCACGCTCTTCCAATTTGTTCATTGACATCTCAGAAATCACATCTCTGTTGTCTTCAAGCTCTTCCAATTTGTTCATTCATATCTCAAATCACATCTCCGTTGTCTTCAAGCTCTTCCAATTTGTTCATTGACATCTCAGAAATCACATCTCCGTTGTCTTCAAGTGCTTCCAATTTGTTCATTGACATCTCAGAAATCACATCTCCGTTGTCTTCAAGCTCTTCCAATTTGTTCATTCACATCTCAGAAATCACATCTCTGTTGTCTTCAAGCTCTTCCAATTTGTTCATTCACATCTCAGAAATCACATCTCTGTTGTCTTCAAGCTCTTCCAATTTGTTCATTGACATCTCAGAAATCACATCTCTGTTGTCTTCAAGCTCTTCCAATTTGTTCATTCACATCTCAGAAATCACATCTCCGTTTTCAAGCTCTTCCAATTTGTTCATTCACATCTCAGAAATCACATCTCCATTGTCTTCAAGCTCTTCCAATTTGTTCATTCACATCTCAGAAATCACATCTCCGTTGTCTTCAAGCTCTTCTAATTTGTTCATTCACATCTCAGAAGAGGAGCGGCTGGCCAAGTGAGGAGCGGCTGGCTGAGTGGCTAGAACGCCGGACTCTCATTCGGGAGACCCAGGTTCGATCCCTCGGTAAGGTGTGGGATTTTTTTCTGTCGGGGGCAAAAAAGAAAATCCTAACCTGCACAGTTCGCGGCGACTGCACTAGCCAGGCGGCCTTTATTCCTCAGGCTCAAAGACCCCTCTGCCATACACCGCAAGGTACTATATTGGCAGTAAATGACAGTTTATGACATCTCAGAAATCACATCTCCATTGTCTTCAAGCTCTTTCAATTTGTTCATTCACATCTCAGAAATCACATCTCCGTTTTCAAGCTCTTCCAATTTGTTCATTCACATGTCAAGATTCACTGCTGTACAGCAGAACAGATTTGATACAACATTGTAGTGTGTTGTATATTCACACATATCCTTCTGAGTGGCATTAACTATAGGCAATACATGATCTTCCTGACCATGCAACACTGAGTAGTCTTGTTGGTCACTTTATTTCAGCATGACATATATAATATTACTCTGGCCACCATTCATGCCTACAAAAATATGATGGTACTAACACTTCCCATACCAACAGCAAGTTCCTGATTTTGCACTAGGTAGCTTATTATACACGTTTATAAGCTTCCTCTGTCATGAAATAACACTTCCACATCACTTCGGAGTTATCTCTGGATAAATTTGCATATTCCCCATAGAAGATGAATATTTTTTTATTCTGCCAGGGTCAAAATTGGCGATTTTTGGCACTCAACCTCTCTTTGTTCTCCCAATTCAATACACTACCAAATTACAATCATCATCATGTTGCCATCATGATGAGCATGATCGGTCATGGTTTGCCATCTCACATGATCACCAGTTGTAATCTTGTCCCAATTATGCCATTTGGCTAAGCCATCCAGGTTTTCATCTCTTTGTCATCCTCTAGCTCTTTACCCATCATTTTTGCCAGTAGTCAGTAAAGTTTCAAGTTTATTTCTATGAGCTGTTGAATCATACTTTACAAGAAGGTAGTCAACACCTGCTTTCTTCTTTAGTTTTGGTCTCTTACTTTATAAAAAGACCCTCTGCCTATTGTCATGAATTTGAGGCTATAACCAAACAACAACTATTTGTCAGCTGCTCTCAAGTTCAATCCACAACATGTTCACAGAGTTCCACGATACCCTAGGGGGTGGGTGTGTGTATGTGTGCGCGCGCACTAAATTCGTAACGTACTCCACCTTGCCCGGGAGTATCCTGTAAGATGACATAGGGAATCTGATAGGGAACATCCCTACATCAGAATCTACTTACCAAACAATAGGATAATCACCTAATAAATTAATTATTTTATAAATAATGATTAATAAACAATTTATTAACCACTGTTTTTGTTTTCCAGAATCTCTAGTCTAACTATGGAAAATCATCACATGTAATTGTAAATTCTAATTCGATTATGAGTTGTATTTCGCCTATACTATGTAAAATGTTCTGATGTGATTAAGTGACATCTAACGAGAAATGATGTGATATTGTTGGAACATCGTTTATTGATTTGAATCATGTTAATTTTGTTCTTTTTAATTTTTCTATGACTTTGTTTTTCAACGTTCTCAAACAGTCAACTTCAACTAGCATTTAATAAATACATATATCAACCACAAACTGGTTTTAGTAAAACGTGCTAAACATGAGACTACCTGACTGAGGCAACATTTTTTGTGTAAGGATCAAAAGTAAATTTAATCTGCTTTACTGGTCGCATGTGCATTCTCTTGATAAGATATTCTGTTGCCCTTCGAACAGCAAACGCCATTTTGTTAAAATGTGTAAAACGTCACTTGCGGCAATCAATACCGTTTGCCGTATTTTACCGCTGAGTGGAAATATAACTTAACTCTTCATGTACGCTTGCATTTTAGTTAAAAAGTTAATTGACATTGCATGTCCTAAACAGGAGGTCGCAGTGAATCTCTGCATTGTTTGGCTATTTGTGATGTACTAGGAAAGTTTAGGCAAGTTACTGGGCAATAAAAGACAAACCAATATATAGGCCTATATATATGAAGAAATACAACACTTTTACGCACGATGAATTAGAAATGGCGATGGCTCAAATTGGATCACAAGAAATAAAAATAATACTGGGAGAAATTAATGCAAAAAAAAAAAAAAAAATAGAAAAATAGAGGATGTAATGGGGAATTATGGTTTAGGTATAAGAGAAGAGAAACTAACAGAATGGGCAAATATCAATGATATGATAATTGGAAAAACGTGGATTAAACACCATAGAAGACGACTATACCATACACATGGAAAAGCCCTGATAAGAAAATACGCAACCAAATTGACTACATACTTATTAATAAAAGATTTATACATGTTTTAATTAATGTAACAGTAAAGACAATGCCTGGTGCTGACTGTAATAGTGATAATGTACCACGGTGTGGACAAATAAAAGTAAGATTATAGAGAGGAAAAAAAGGGGGGGGGGGGGAGAACGTGAGATTAAATAAAGATGTTCTGAAAGTAGATAAAGAAATTCAAGAACAATACAGGGCGACTGTGAAAAATAGGTACAATCCAATAGCTAAAATACAGAGTATAAGTGAACAATGGGAAATGTTAAGGGACTCCCTTAATCAAACTAGCAAAGAAATATTACCGGAGATAAGCCAAAAAGCTAAGAAAAAGTGGATGAATGGAGAAATCTTAATGCCGATGGACAAAAGAAAACAGAGTAAAAATTACAAACAAGAATATACTAAAATAAATAATGAAATAAGAGATACGTGTGTGAAGACAAAAGAAAGTTGGTTAAACGAGTAGTGCAAAACATTGAATTAAATTCCATTAAAGATTCAAAAATAAAAAAAAAATAAAAAATATGCACAGCCAAATTACTGGGCTCACAGGAAGAAAAATAAGATTGAATACAAGGTGTCTGAAATCAAAAACAGGAAAGATATTATTGGAGAAAGGTGATATAATGAAGAAGAGGAATGAGTATATAAGAGAATTATATGATGGGAAAAGGGAAAAATTAACAGAAGAAAGTACTTAGAAGGTCCACCTATTCTAAAAGAGGAAGTCGATGACGCTGTAAAACATGTGAAGAAAGGGAAAACAGCTGGGTCAGATGAAATAACAATAGAAGAATCAGACGTATTGAGAGAATTTGAAGTAGATATATTAACCAAAATGTTGATTGATATTTACAGCAGTGGATATTTACCGAGCGATATGCTGAAATCTGTATTTATAGCTATACAAATTAAAAAAAAAAAACAGGAGCAATTGGATGCCAAGATTTTCGGACAGTTAGCTTCATAAACTTTGCCACTAAACTTCTACTCAGAATTGTAATGAGAAGAACAAGAACGAAAATAAAAATGGAAATTACTGAAGAACAATATGGATTTGTTGAAGGAGAGAGTACAAACAATGCAATATATACATTACGGACACTAATAGAAAGGTCAATAGAGACACAGAAAGACATATATTTGGGCTTCATAGATTATACTAAGGCATTTGATAAAGTAAAACATGATGAGCTGATTAAAATGTTAAAAGATACCGACATTTATGGGAAATATTTAAGAATAATAAGAATATTTACTGGTACCAAGTAGCAACAATTAAAATGGGAAATAAAGAGGGCAGTTACGAACAGATAAAGCTAGGAGTACGACAGGGATGTGTCTTGTCACTGGATCTCTTCTCCCTATATAGCGAAGTAATAATGAGAGAGATCAAAGAGACGCAAGGAATACTAATCGGGTGTTATAATATAAATATAATAATATACGCTATGCAGATGACACAATATTGGTGGTGGATAATGTAACAGACCTAAAACAATTGTTGGACACTAGTAACAAACATTGCAAAGAAGGACTCTCATTGAACATCAAGAAAACAGTAACAATGGTAATATCAGAGAAAATGATGACACCAAAATGTGAAATAGAAATATAAGGGAAAATTCTTAACCAAGTGGATAATTTTAAATACCTGGGGGAATTTATAACATCAGATGGAAGATCTACAACAGAGATTAAGAGCAGAATAGGGCAAGCAAAAGCTTCATATCAGAAAATGAAGAGTCTCTTATGCAATAAGTCATTATCACTGAATGTAAGAAAGAGAGTTCTGAAATGCTATACAGAACCAGTTCTGCTGTATGGCAGTGAATCTTGGAATGTAAATGAATAAATTAAGAAGAAATTAGAAGCAACAGAGATGTGGTTCCTGAGACGAATGTTGCGAATTCCTTGGACTGTCAGAGTAAATAACAATGATTGTCTGAAACAGGCTAATGAAACTAGAACATTATATACAATAATAAGAAAGAGACAAACAGCTTTCTTTGGTGATGTAATGAGAAGAGAGGCATTAGAGAACATCGTGACAACTGGAAAGATCGAGGGGAAGAGAGGCAGAGGCAGACCAAGAGAAATGATGCTGGATGGATTGAGACGGTGGCATTGAATAATATTCTCAGCAGAGTTGATCTATAAAACCAAAGACCGAGATATGTGGAGAGTCATGAACGCCTACGCCAGCTGGCATGGCACTCGATGAGTATGATGACTCCTTCAGTCACTGAATATTCTGCTGCAATAACTCAATGGAAAAGCTGCGTCTGCGCTATCAACAAAAATGTCAATGGTGCGTGCAACCTCGAAAATTTGCCGAGCATATGCCTACCTCAAAGTCAACGCAAACGCACAAGTTCCACTGCATAATGAAATAAAAAAGGTAAAGGGAGGCAAGTTAAAAGAAGAAAGTCGTGGATGGGTCAAGCTGACGACATTCTACTACAGGTGTGTTCACTTGAGGACTTAGAACATGGTGAGGAGTGAGTACTAGTGCCAGCATAGAAGAGATGAGAATCATCAACTAGCTGAAACGAGTATCTAAACATATGAGGCCAGCAACATACTCCCAATAAGACTCATGGCGGGGCAAAGGTATTTCTCTTACTTGTCATCAACGTATGCAGATCGCTGCAGAACTAAGTTGAGTGAAGTTAAGAAGAACCGATATCACACCACTCAGGACGTTTCCATACGCACTTCGTTCCCGACTTCAACAGCCAGAGAAGAACCAATACTAATCGTACCAGTTGCACCTTGCTTGTGTGTCCGCCTTGACTTTCCTCGGAATGCTGAATGGTGGCCACACCCGGGATGATTAACCCGGGCAACCACACCCGCAGAAAGTTCGAACTCGCTGAGTGGATGTCGTCTGCAGACTAACCGTTACTGGTTTGCGTGGGGAGCGGCCATTAGCGAATGAAATGC
This sequence comes from Cepaea nemoralis, assembly GCA_014155875.1. Classification (NCBI taxonomy): domain Eukaryota; kingdom Metazoa; phylum Mollusca; class Gastropoda; order Stylommatophora; family Helicidae; genus Cepaea; species Cepaea nemoralis. Next base: position 153,922 of record JACEFZ010011559.1, on the reverse strand, counting down.
CCAATATACGGGAGTGAGGAAGTGAAGCAGCCATGCGCAGGACGTGGCGATTCCTTGGGTGAGCCCAGTATCAGAGCGCTATGTGTCGGCTCTGCAATTATGGAAGCCTCCTTGGATGGCGGGGAATTACCATATTCTGCCTCTGCCTTCCCGTGGGGGTTGACCGTGATGTCTTTGGCCGTTCTAAATTGATCAGCTGGGATGTGGACAACACCACAACAGTGAGAGAAACAACACTCAGGATGAACGCAGAAGAATGGTGGCCAGGTCCTCTGACCACACCCTGCCTCACTATGATTGGTGTAGAATGTCTTAAACATCGAGAGGATCGACTTCATTGCACCGGGTTTTATCTCTGTTACCGCAGGGCGGCCTGCCGAAAGTGTTGCACAAAGCACGAACTCTTCAGCTCCAGCAACAACCCCCAGGATTCTCCAAGAAATATGCACCCGTGAACAGAAAGACACAGCCTGCAATAGAACCCATAACCTTCGGAGCACGAGGCACTTCGCCACGGATCACGGATGTAGAATGTGTTGCCAGAAAGGTTAACCCGGTCCACAAATGCCTGAAGAAGTTCGTTGTCGGCCGAAGGGCGCAAATATCGCAGCTCTGCTGTCAACAAGCACAACGCAATTAGCCCAACACGTATTACACAGGAAATCAATTGGGGAACCCTTTGAGGCCACTGAGACAGTCCATAAATAAACACAAATAGTATTGTTTGGCGCTCATCGAAGGAGAAGAAGGGAGAAGAGATTAGAGGACGAACTAGACAACATACAATTTGAATAACGAAGACACAAACAACAGATTGCACGATTTTTGCCTGGCATATTTCGTTACATCTCGTCAGGTACATACTGCAGAAATCACACAACATAAAGAGAAATACAACTGTGCGAACATGTGTATATTTCAGATTGAAGGATTTATCTAGTTATTTCACTTTATGTTGTGTGATTTCTGCTGTATGTACCTGACGAGATGCAGCGAAATATGCCAGGCAATAAATCGTGCAATCTATTGTTTGTGTCTTCGTTATTCAAATTCACCACGGGAGAACATTGTTTTGGACATACAATTTGAAAGCTATAGTTACCGACCGGGATTCGAACCTGTCACCTCCAAATGACGACAGCGTCTCGCTGCAGGAACAAGTGTACTTCGACGCATGACCAACTAGACACTCCCCCTCCAAACAATACTATGCATGTTTATTTATGATTACGTCCAAAACAAACACTTCGAACGAACAAAGATGAAGAAGAGGCATGTGTCAAAACAAATATCCCATTCATAAACCGCTAACGGATAAATAGTCTTTGTACATTGACATCTAAAACTCTCTCTCAAAGCCTATTTTCTCATGGGTGACACGGTGGTCTCTCATATATTTTAGAAAATGAAATACAATTGTACCTAGAAACTGGACACATACAAGGCCTTTAATAAACTAAACAGATAATAACAGATCCCTGAAGCTCATTATTAAATGCATAGTTTGTCTCGCTGTTTATAGAGGTTCTTCCAATCTGTTATCATCCCTCTAAAGATAGCAAACTGCTAGACAAGGATTATGCTATGACACATGCTCTCAACATTGCTTACTGTAAATTTTGTTCCGCGCCTCAACGGGTTCTACTGTGCACTATTTCAGTTTTTCTGTGTCTACGTAACGTGGCAGACAGATAGGGTAGGTTGCCAGCCTGCAAAGAAACTGGTAACTCTCTCTCTCTCTCTCTCTCTCTCTCTCTCTCTCTCTCTCTCTCTCTCTCTCTCTCTCTCTCTCTCTCTCTCTCTCTCTCTTCCCCGAAATAACGAGTCCAGGGTTCGAAATTAACAGCGGACGATTGGAAGCACCCCGCTTTGGGTTGGCGTGGATGGCATGAGGTGTCAGCCGTTAAGAAAGCAATGGCAATCTACTGAACTAACATTACCACGGGAATAACAACTGTAAACTGATTAGAGAAATTAGACGTAGACAGTCAAAATTTGTTGGACACGTTATGTGAAGAAATAAAATAGGTAACTTGGTGGCAACTGGTAAGATTAAGGCGAAAAAGAACAAGAGGAAGGCAGAGAAGTAAATACCTGGATGACTCGGCCACATGGCATAGTTGGGACAGAACACGGAGCTGATCCACGACTCTGGTGATCGTGTGAGATATCGAAACATGACCGCCCAGACTTATGGGCATGGAACGTGATGATGAACAATTGTTCCACATTTAAAACATACCTGAGACTATGTGTTTTAAGTATTTCAGCGAAAGTATTATTGATTATTTGGTTGTTTCGGGATTTGAAATTTAAATATTGAGCACAACCCACTACTGGCAACGCCGATCGCATTCCGGCACAAACCTAAGGCCTATCCACGTCATGGAAGCACTATACTCGAGTTTCGCCCTCGTTTGAGCTCATCAGTAGTGCATATCCCTGACCGGATCCGGAAACAAGCCCCGGATCACGCGCGTGAAGCGGGTGTGTAACCACGCGGCACACACTGGACACGCCAAATTATCACACCGGAATACCACAACGCTACCCATCGTAGGCCATGCTCAAGATTGCCCAATCGCCGCGACTGACGTCCGTCAATCGATGTGGACCCGAACGATCAGGACTTCTCACTGGCAAGGAACACCAGGCCTCCTAAATCCAGTGAGCAACGATAAAATTGATTATTTGGTTGTTTCGGGATTTGAAATTTAAATATTGAGCACAACCCACTACTGGCAACGCCGATCGCATTCCGGCACAAACCTAAGGCCTATCCACGTCATGGTGAAAGTATTATTCACTTATTCACTTAATATGATACAAAACTCTGTAGCAAGCGCCCGGCATCGAAATATGCCAGGCAATAAGTGGTGCAACATAATGTTTGCGGCTTCTGTGTTTACGTGTTTAAATAAAGGCATAGTCTAGTAAACCACAATAATATCACAACCAATGATGGGGTTGATTGCCACGCCCTGTAAAGAACATGCAATAAACTTTAAACATGCTATCACGGCAGCTGTGGTAGCGTAACGCCAAGACGTACACCTGTCGGCGCTGTGGTCATAGCTTCCATTTTCATATCTTCTTAGGTTGCCCTTATTAAGTAATTAATTTTTTTGTTGGATTCGAAAATGCCGCACCAGCCCCCTAGGAGGTGCCCTATCTTTTTTTTAAATCTTTTTTTTAAATGTTGCATATCCCTTACAGGACGTTGCAGTCAAAAACCAGCATATTTCTGCTGCTGTTGATGTACTAGGAAAGATTACGCTCAGTAGTTTGCCATTGCTTTCTGAGCGACAGGCTCACATACCCCTAAGTTACCAGTGCGGCGCTAACCGCTGCCGTTCTCGCGCAGCTGTGTTACTCAAGAGAATATACGGGATTACGGAGAAAGACGTTAACTTCTAGGCCTGGGAGACCGGCATTTTTGGTCAAAGGCATAATCTACCAAGCCAATATACAGTGGCGAATACAGTTCAATACTTTGCTCTATTACATGCGTAATCTGACCGTGGTCCGTGAAGGATCTGTTTGGTCGGAAGCCTGCTAATTGTTTGTCAATGGCACACCTCTCCAGAATGATCCTGCTGAATATTTTCCCAGGCACTGACAATGGCATTATACCTCTATAATTTTGACACTTCTGCAGGTTCCATTTCTTAGGCAACTTCATCAGAAAACCTTCTCTCCATTCTGCGGTATATCTTCGGTTTCCCAGACTCTGCCAAATAATTTGTGCAGCAGTTCAGTTGAAGTGTGTATACTGGATTGAACAGCTTCTGCTGGGATACCATCTGGACTAGGCAGGCGTGATACTGATCACGTTTCCCACCGAGTGTTGATTTGTCTATACAATATGGGTCTAGCACCATTTACCCAGTGCGCCTTAAAAGGGCCTTTGACTACTTCTGCTACATGTGTATTACCATGACCCGCGTGATATCGGGGCCTATACAGAAAGCAAATGATAGTAACACAGTAGCCTGTCTTGCTGGTCGTAAGACACAGTTAAGGAGGTTGGCAGGACATTGGCTACTTCATTCCGTACAGATCAGACTGGTCACCTCATATAGAAGAAAACTTGCGGCAAAATCCAGCAAATCTGCAAAGGGCTTGGCATCAGTTGGTGGAGAGCATAGACTTCATTTTGGAATTTTTTTTTTTTTTCTTGCGCTCGCTCGCTCTGAACTCAAGTGTAGCCAATACACACTAATCCCAGTAGTGCTGGACTGAATTTTGCGTGTGGATTAGCTTTCTCAATTAACAGTGTCCCTCGCCATCAGGCGAACCCACTCCGACTTCTGAGGTACTTTGTAATTTACGTCCTCAAGTCAACGACGAGAGGTCAACATTTTAGTCCAACTGTCCAGTGTTGGGGTTCAACCTCTGACCTCGGCATCAGCATTTCTAGTGTATAATTTTCTACTTTTATTAGCCTCTTCCTGGCAATCGGTTTTAGTTACTTTGGCATTTCATGGTATTTGTAAAGACATCTCCGCTGCCTCCAAGAACTCTTAATGTTTTCGTTAACATTCCCGATTCACTACCATACAGCAGAACACATTCCATATAATATTTCAGTACTTTCTTTCTGCAATTCTTCTTCTTCTTCTTTTCTTCTTCTTCTTCTTCTTCTTCTTCTTCTTCTTCTTCTTCTTCTTCTTCTTCTTCTTCTTCTTCTTCTTCTTCTTCTTCTTCTGCGTTCATCCAGAGTGTTTTTTTTTTCCGGATGTGATTGCGTTGTGCCTGTTTACAGCAAAGCTGCATTCTTGCGCCGTTAGGCAGACACATCCGACTTATGCGGGCATTTGTTGACCGGGTTAACCATCCCGGCTTTCTGCAATTCAATTGATACGATAGTATTTTTGTTTTTGAAATATACTTTTTGTCAGACCTGTCCTGGTTTTGATCTTGGTCACGCATCAGAGTCAAGAGTTAGAATTCAAGCCTTTAAGATGTCTTCCAGTCAATCAACCTACCAACTAATCAACAAGCAACCAAACACCCAGCCAACTAATCAACCAACCAAGCAATCAACTAACCAATTAATCAACCAGCCAACTAAGCAACCAACCACCCAAATCAGCCATGCCAACTAACTAATGCCGTTCTAGTGTCGAACTAACCTCCAAGAGGCCCGAATAAAAACACAGAAAATAACCAGGAAGCTGGACGAATAGAAGAACACCAACAGATACAGGCCAACGTTTGAACCGAAGTCTTCATCAACAGTACAACAAAAATACAACAATAACAAACAGATAACACAAAGACTTGATCTAACTGCTCGGCAACAGCCAACTCCCCTTTTCTATATTATTTTGGAGGGTCGTAAAAGGATGCTACATAAGTTTTAGTTATTCTGGACATCAAATACAACGAGAAAGCAACCTGAAACCATCATGTCATCTTTCCAGAACCTATTACGAGAGTAAGCACGTCACACGCTGGTGTTAAGGTCACATAACCACAAAGATTCACACTCTTAAACGACTGAACTAATCGGCGGCTAAGAATAGATGATAAAGTTAGGAATTCTGAATACTGTCGACGCGCATGTCAGCCATCCCAACGGCGCCAACTGGGAAACACACGGAACATAAGAAAGTGAAGATGCAGAGCAGAGGGAGGGAGGAGTTGAAAATAAACTAAGTTCCTGGTGTGCTCGCGTAGATTGCCTAGATTTACCTGGTCCAAGACGTTCTCGTCTGCTCACCTAAGAAATGACGTCGTAGCAAGCCTGGCTCTGTCCTACAGCTTCAGTTTTCATACACACGTCTGCCTACATCTTGCCTGAATTCCTCCTCTGCCCCTTCCCGTGTAATTTGCTTCACTATCTACCTACCCACGCTTGTGTGTACTTTCACCTGCTGGAACCAGCTCGGGAGCATTCTCGTTTTGTATCTCTAATTTCCCCGTGTTGTGTTAGTGTTTTCTGAAATCTTGTTTTCGTTTTTTCCCCATCAAGTATCTTTTGAATACCACTCACCTTCAGTTGCTTACTGAACCGCAAAAAGTGTAGCTACATAGGTCACGCCATTCACCCCTTCCTACTATTGTATGGAGACGTGTGCATGTGTTTTGTAATATATAAAAATGCAAAGAATACCATGGACAGACAGAAAACTCAATGTCCTACAAGAAACAAATGAAAATCGTAAACTGGTTAGAGCAATTAGACGTAGGCAGTCGATATTTTTTTGGGCCCGTTATGAGAAGAAGTAAGCTGGAGAACTTGGTGATAACTGGCAAAATCGAAGGGGAGGAGACCAAGGGAAGGCCGAGAAGGTAAATACTTGTATGGCTTTGGCACGTGGCATGGTCGACATAGGAACATTGAGCTGATCCACTGACTCTAGTGATCGAGTGAGATGACGAAACATGACCGCCCACGCTTATCGGCATGTCACGTTATGATTATGATGTATTATGTAGTTTACGGTTCATGTGATTGTCTAGTGATGTCACTAAAGAACAATAATCCGTAGAAATGTTTGTTACTTATCACTCCCATTGCATGATCCACTTGTCAAACCAAATATCCATGCCAAATCTTTTAAACATTCTTCCGTACTATTTCTATAGATAACTATACATGTATCTTGTTGTTGTTGTTGTTGTTGTTGTTGTTGTTGTTGTTGTTGTTGTTGTTGTTGTTGTTTTTACAATTCCTGTGACTGTTTGATGATACCGCCATAAACATTATTTGTGTAGAAAGGTTGTTAGTTAAAGCTTCCATTGCAGGCTCCACTTGTCAAATAGTAAATCTTCCATGCATTCTTCCTTAATATTTCTATAGAGCATTCAGTAGATATTGTGTGATGTATACTTCCTGTCATCGTCTGGTTATGTTACTAAAGACAATAATTTGTTTAGAAACGTTTGTTACTTATCTCTTCCATTGCATGATTCACTTGTCAAACCAAAAGTCTTCACGAATCCGTTTAATCATTCTTCCTTACTATTTAAATAAAGAATTATCCATCTACGTTTAAGTTGACTGTTCCTGCGATTGTTTTGTGATGTCATGGAGACTTGGGGGGGGGGGGGGGGGTGTCCAAATTTGGGACTCCGGAGTTTGTGCTTCGTGCAATGCTCTCAGCAAGCCGCTGGCTGTTCTGGCGAGAGAGACCTTGCCATGTGGGGGGAAATCCGGTCCGACGCCCTCGACTCGTATTGATGATGTCACTGAAGAAGAGTGCCACGTAGAAACGTTGGTTATTCCTTCCATAGCAGAACCTTCTTTTCCTTTTTGTGTGTTCGTTATGCCTTTCAGAGCTGTGTTATCGCAAGGATCTACTCATTAAACCTTGTACCCATGTAAATCCCTCCATTTATGACTTCCCGCTTCTTTTTTTTCTGTACAGCTTTTTGCACATAATATGTGGTGTAAAATTGTTAATGTTGAGTTGAGTTGAGTTAAGAACCGACATCACTGCACTCAGGACATTCCCATACGTGCTCCGTACCCTCGTTCAACAGCCAGCGAAGAGTCACGCTACTAATCATTCCCACTGCTATCTGATTAAAAGTTCTCCTGGTCTTCCCTCTCAGTTTTGAGATTCTTCTAGAACCCCTGCCGATCCCCCGCAATCTCATTCTTTCCATATATGGATTCTCAATCTGTTCCTCCACCTTCTCCACAAGCGCACGGCCACCTCCTTCTTGTCCATAGGCAATCTGCCACCAAGAGGTGCATTCCCTGCTAGCATATCAGCCTGTTCATTCCCCCGCACCCCTGCATGGCCAGGGCAAAATATCCATACAATTCTCACAATATGTGACCTCTGAAGCGACAAGAGCCATTCCACACGAACATTCCTTTCTCCACATTACTAAGCATACTCTTTGAATCCGTAATGAATACAACGTGTGTTGCAGTTGTCTCCTCTAGTCAACGGAATGCCGCTGTTACTGCCTCCATCCTCCATTCTCATACTGGAGGTCGTAGTCTCATATGCCAGACTCTCCTTTTTCAAGACTCGCCCATTAGCCTTTGCAATAAAGCCCCAACCACTACGTCTGTTTCTCACCACTGACCTATCGGTGTAGATGACTATGTAATTGTTAATGTTTGTTAAACAAGTTTAATTCACCACGAACATTTAAAAATAAGAAACAAACAATAACAACAAATAAACGCAAGCCCCGTTGCAGGAATCTGCTGTGGGCAAGTGCTAGGAACATCACATTTTGTAGATCTGAGTGCACGGAGGAATGGGTGGTCAGTCTTTTCCTCCCGTGGCGAACGTCAAGAGCTGACATCAAATTCTCGTCCGACCGCGCTCGTGACCTTTTATATATAAATTTCTCTCTAATTGACAGTATTTTATTGGTGAATGTTTGTTCCATCTTGTAAAAGGCCACTTTTGTTATGGTGATTCTTGTTCTAGACATAAAGACTGCTGATAATCGGAAATGGATGAAACAACGGTCGAGACGTGCTGACAACCAACATGTACAGACAGCACGACCTGACTGTACACATATTATATTAGGCGATTCCTTAATGAAAGGTTTATACAGCGACAGGATGGCCACATCAGACAAAGACATTGTTTCAATAATCCCACTGCCTGGGGCTGGTGTAGACCGGCTAACAGACAAGATTAGCAGGTTGGCTGTAAATCATAGCGTCAGAAGGGCAAGCGTACATATTGGCATCACCATGAACAACCAACAAATCACAGGGTCTCAACTGCTGGCACTCTTGAACGGATTACGTCACACTTTTCCTAACTCATCCATTTTCTTCCCCTCCATCATATCACCGAGTTATGGACACCAGCGCCGTCTAGCTGATATAAATAACAACATGTTGCAGAAGTTCTGTTCTCAAAACAAGATACAATTCATCAACAATACAGCATCATTCACTTCACAGGCTGGTGCACCAAAAAAGAGTCTTTACAAGGATCAAATACATTTATCTACATTGGGCACCAGTTTTCTCGCCAAGAATTTAAAATATCCAGAACGGACATACCATACATCCAATACGGGATCGCGCCGGACACTTTTAGCTACTCCTGAAACTCAAGCCAGACGACATACTCCCGTCACATCAAGTACCAATAGGACAGAAGTGTGCAGACCACTCATAACCACTGCACCTGAAATCCAAGCCAGACGGGACACTACCACAACACCAAGTCCGTTAAATACGTCGTCTTTCACACAGGAGGGTAATAATTACGAAGATATGATTCCTATTCTCCCCAGAAAGGATCCGACTCTCAGCAGCAACGACGTGCCAGCACAGCCTCCTGTTAGCCACCAACCAGAGGCTCTAGTTGGTAGTCATTACATACCCATGAGACATCATCAGTACCCATTTAATTGTAATCCAGAATGGTTGCACCTCACACGGTATAGCCCAGCTACACTTCGTCAAGCACTTATAATGTCGCTATACCAACAACCAACACAACCTGGTATTTACTAGCAACTTAGGACAAAGCTACACCAGATCTCGGTACAAGAAAGAGCCTCTCCTTAAACGTTTATCTGCATATTTGGTTATAACTTGATCTAGTAACGTATTAGGTTATAAGTTATTACAAACATTGACTGGTTTTGACTTTATATTAATTGATAGTACTTAGCTGTATAGCTTTTATAATAATTCTAACTGTGTTTTCACGGTGAGTGAGGGGGTCTTCACTGCTCTTCCTTACGGATCTGTGTACGTATTTTTATATATTTACAGAGATATTACTGTTTCTCTGTACTTTAGAGTGTGTTTTTGTAATAAGGGACGTAAGTTGTATTCACTTTGTGTGTGTGTGTTTTGCTTTTAAACTTGTGATTACGCATTGTTGAAATGTCTAATAAGTACGAACACTGGCTCAGGAATAATGGGCTCAGAATCGGGCATGTAAACATATGCCATCTATTAGGGAAGCTGCCCGAACTATCACTTATACTTAATCAAAATTTTCACATGTTTGGCGTTAGCGAAAGTCGATTAAATGGCAACATCTCAGATGATGACATCGCTATCAGAGGTTTTAAAACCATTAGAAGAGATCCCTATCAGAAACAAGAGACGGGTATTGCAGTTTATATTTCCAACTCGCTTAACGCCCACCGCAGGCTAGACTTTGAAACCTGTGAGATTGAGTGTGTATGGATAGAGGTTAAACTTCAAAATTGCATACCGCTAGTAGTTGGCTATCTTTATCGAAACCCCAGTGCAGGAAATATCTGGTATGAAAAATTCACCACTATGATGGATGTAGTCTTTAGTAATGCTAGGGAAATAATATTGCTAGGTGACTTCAACATAGACGCTAACAAATCAAACAAAACATGGGAAAACATAATAGAGTCATATAATTTCCAACAGTTAGTCAAACAAGCCACTAGAATCACTAAATCATCTGCAACACTTATAGATCATATTTATACTACGTGTGCTGATAACATCACAGAATGTAGTGTACCTATCAATGCAATGAGCGATCACTATCCAGTATGTTGCACGTGGTCGAAAAGGGGCACCAAAACTCCCAAACACAAACATATAAGCATAAAATATAGAAATTACAAAAATTTCAATCGAGACGTCTTCTTACAAGATTTGGTCAACTCATCTCTAGATTATGTTTACCAGCTTCCTGACCCAGACGATGCTCTGGACCACTGGCTAAAGACCTTTCTAAGTATATTTGATAAACATGTTCCATTTAAGGAAGTTCGTGTTAAACATCACACAAAGCCCCCGTGGATCACACAGGAGGTAGTTGAACTTATGAGAGATCGCGACAGGGCTCACAAAAATAGAGATCTAACTATGTACCGTAGTCTGAGAAACAAAGTTCAATATGTTATTCGGAAGGAAAAGAAAAACTATTTTAAGAACATAGTAATAGATAAAACCAACACTAAAGATATATGGAAAGCAATTAATACCTTGACAAACAAACACAAATCATCACAATCATTACCATCAAATCAGGTTACATGTGATCAATTCAGTAGATACTTTCAGTCCGACATAAACCAACTGAAGGCTGCAATACCAGATGCGCCTCATGACATATCTTTATTATCATCATTCTGTGAGAACAAATGCTATGGACACATTTCCTCCAACATACCGCTAATGACGACAACTGAAGTATTTACTCATCTCCGTAATCTAAAAAACAATAACTCATCAGGACTAGATGGAATTAGTAGTCGGATCCTTCGCCATGCTGCACCGGCGATCTGCGAGTCACTAACTTTTATATATAATCAATGTCTAACCAGAGGTCATTCCCATCAGCCTTTAAAATCGCTAAAGTGTATCCTCATTTAAAAGCTGGTCCTCTAGACGATCGTCTCATGAGTAATTATAGACCAATTTCCATATTATCCTCATTATCCAAACCGCTAGAAAAGCACATCCACAAAACAACACTAGATCACTTAGTTCGCCATAAACTGATAGTTGACAGTCAGTCAGGATTTCGGCCAAAATATTCTTGCCATACGGCACTAACAAACATGATAGAAAACTGGCATCAAAATATTAACAACAATACTCTATGTGGAGCGGTGTTTATAGACTTTAGGAAAGCATTCGATATGATAGATCATACTATTCTAATTAAAAAACTAGAAACAATGAAAGTAAGTTTTAATATAGTGACATTAATAAAATCATTCTTATTAGACAGAAAGCAAGTAGTATCACACAATAAAGTTTTATCTCAAGCCATTACCATTAATATTGGAGTACCTCAGGGGTCTATTCTTGGCCCTCTATTATTTGCCATTTATATAAATGATCTTCCATTAAATCTGTCGTCGTCCTGCGATCTATTTGCTGATGACTGCACAGTATATACAAACGCTGTTGATCGTAATGTGCTAGAATTATCCTTGCAACAGGAAATAAATAGTGTAGTTAACTGGAGTCATGCAAACCGCATGCAAATTAACATTACTAAAACAAAGTCTATGTTAATAGGAACCAGGCAAAGACTTCACACTCTAAACTCGCAGAGAACTCTTCAGCTGCACATTGGCAGCACGCCTGTAGAAAGTGTCACCGAGCACAAGACACTGGGTGTTATCATAGATCAAAATCTAACTTTTAACTCACATGTTCATGCTCTAGTTAAACAAATAGCCAAAAAAGTATACCAACTTGCCAAAATTAAAAATTTCCTTGACGAAAACACAAGAAAGATATTCTATACTTCTCATATACAAACACATATTGATTACTGCTCCACAGTCTGGGATGGATGCTCCAAATCAATAACAAAACGCCTATATTCACTCCAGAAAAGGGCAGTGCGTTTAATTAATGGTGAAAAGCTTACCGACAATTCTAACCTATATAAACGTCTCCGGTTACTGCCACTCCACAAGCGCCTGCTTTTTAATAAGACCAAACTAATTCACAAAATCCTATTTCAAAATGCTCCAAGCTACCTTTGGCCATTGTTTAAATATAACGCTAGACATAGCGAACGACTAAATATACTTCATGTCCCTAAACCTAGGATAGACTTATATAAAACAAGCTTAGCATACTCTGCCGCTCAGTTGTGGAACAATCTTCCACAAGAAATCAAAGACACCACCAATCATGATACATACATTCGCAACCTGTTTGAACACTACCTTAGTACAGACTACATGCCCCCATAACAAACAACACAAAAAAGACAATAATGGTAACTTATCTCAAACGACAACTAGCCAAAAAACATTCCCTTATGTATGGCACGTTACACCCTCCTTAGGTATTTATAATGCCCATGTTAAACACTGCCTCAGTGAGTCATTTGTTATTGATTATTTTTCATGCGTTTTAATGTTCTTTTGTTGTCAAAAGTTGCTTCATAAGTGATGTTGAATGAAAGAATGTATGAGAGGAAATAGAGAAGAAGGGCAGAATGTCAGACGGGCCTGCGTGCCCAATTCTTAACCCTTTGAAAATAAAGACTTATTATTATTATTTATTATTATTATAATATCTAGAAGGCATCTTCCATAGGATGTTTTGATACCATGATTTTCTAGATATCTGTAACGAAGTTAGTCCTCTATGCAGTCACCATACTGTCGCACACACTTACCGTAGCCACTGTCTCTATGAAAACATCTCGAACTTGAGACCACAACCAACAATTATCTGTCGGTCGCTCTCAAGCTCAGTGCATCACCTGCTATCTTCTTGCACATCATCTTGGTTGAGGGGGCGGGGGTTAGCTGGTACTCCACCTTTACCAGATGGTGTCCCTTTGCTAGCAGAGGGAAGGAGATCCCTGCTTCTCGTTTGATAGGGTGTTGGCAACCAATCGATTTATGGTTGCACCTTCATCATCATCATGTGACATGCCAATAAGCGTGGACGGTCATGTTTAGCCATCTCACACGTCTCCAGAGCCGTGGATCAGCTCTGTGTTCGTGTCTGGACTATACCACCTGGCCAAGCCATCCGGATATTTACTACTCTACCTTCCCCTTGTTCGTTTTCACTCATTCTTGCTAGTTGTCACAAGTTCTCAAATTTATTTCTTCTCATAACGTGTCCAACAAATTATGGCTGTCTACGCCTTATTTCTCTAATCAGCTTACGGTTTTCATTTGTTTCTTGTAGGACTTAGTCATTGTTTTTTTTCTGTCTGTCCATAGTATTCTTAGCATTTTCCTCAGAAACCAAATTTCAATACCCATTAGATGTTTTTCGGTTTGTCTGTTCACTGTCCACGCTTCACATCCATACAAAAGTACAGGCTCTATATAGCACGTCAACACTCTTTTTCTCGTTGCAAATGACATCTTTATATTGCTCAGTGTGTTTTACATCTTGCAAAAGGCTACCTTCGCCATGGCGATTCTTGTTCTAATCTCTTCAAGGCATCTCCCATCAGATGTTATGACTGTTCCAAGATAATTGTACTGATTCACTTGTTTAAGAATATTCCCATTCACTTGTATTATTCATTCATTAATTCATTCAGTAGCATGTACTTTACAGAACTCCCATAACAACCATCCGGACAAATGTCCCGCATCCGATACACACATCTGGAGATCATCCTGCCACATCCTGCACCCAGCTTCTCTTTGTCTTTCCTCTTCCTCTCTTCTCGGGAATATACCCCTCCATATAGTTCTCTCCAAACTTTCATGACATTGAGTTGAGTTGAGTTGAGTTGAGTCAAGAACCGACATCACTGCACTCAGGACATTCTCATACGTGCTCCGTCCCCTCGTTCAACAGCCAGGGAAGAGTCATACTACTAATCGTACCCACCGCTATCTGATTAAAAGTTCTCCTGGTCTTCCCTCTCAGTTTTGAGATTCTTCCAGAACCCCTGCCGATCCCCCGCAATCTCATTCTTTCCACATATGGGTTCTCAATCTGTTCCTCCGCCTTCTCCACCAAGTTCCACAAGCGCACGACCACCTCCCCCTTGTCCATAGGCAAAATTCCACCAAGAGGTGCATTCCCTGCTAGCCTATCAGCCTGTTCATTCCCCCGTACACCCGCATGGCCATGGCAAAATATCCATACAATTCTCACAATCTGTGACTTCTGAAGCGACGAGAGCCATTCCACACGAAACATTCCTTTCTCCACCTTGCTAAGCATACTCTTTGAATTCGTAATGAATACCACGTGTGTTGCAGTAGTCTCATCTAGCCACCGGAATGCCGCTGTTACTGCCTCTACTTCCATTCTCATGCTGGAGGTCGTAGTCTCATATGCCAGACTCTCCTTTTTCAAGACTCGCCCATTAGCCTTTGCAATAAAGCTCCAGCCACTACGTCTGTTTCTCACCACTGACCCATCAGTGTAGATGACTATGTCACCTTGATGTGCGTTGCTCTGGATCACTTCAAACTCAATGCGGCCCACTGCCCATTCTCTGCACTCACGACCCAGTGTTATTATTACATTGTGCCAGTCCGCCATGTCTTCCGGAACTTAACCCACTCTCTTTCACGATTGATGGTCTCTAGATCACACACCTGACTTATAGAAAGTTCTGCCTGTGCCATCCAGGACCTGCCTCGTCTTAGTCTATGACCCTTAACCATATCCATTGCTGAAATGCAGCGGGTGATCCCTGTCTGCGGCAACTCTCAGGTACCATTTGGCCAGAAGGACCCTATGCCTATCCGTCATTGTTGGTAGCGCCAAGATATGCGTCATGCATATAAATGCATATAACTTCCATGACATTTCAAGTTACCAAACTATTTCAATGTTCTTTGTTTTTATAGTCTTTAGTAGCCAACCTTCCTCAATTTGCATATCTTGTCGTGTTGATGGATTTGTTATTTTCTGTATCCAAGATATTCTTAGAACTCGTCTATAACATTTATATTCAAAGGCATATATATGCGCTGTTTAGCTTGTTTAGTAAGCGTCCAGGTCTCACATGCGTATGGTGCAATGGGAAAGACTTGTATAAGACATTGTGGTATTTCTTTCTGCCTAGTGACGATCATAATCTGTATCTGCTTACAATTTAATTCTAACCCTAGTTGTTCACTGTGTGCAACAACCACATCTACTAAATGTTGCAGATACCTGCTCAATTGTCTGCAATCAATACTGTATCATCCGTTTATCTAATGTTATTGATGTTACGTCCCCCAATGGAGATCCCTCTCATATCTTCTAAATTTCTGAAAATATTTTCACTGTTTAGAGAGGGAAACAAGATCTGGAGACATTACACATCCTTATAGCACACATTTCTTAATAGGCTGATATTGACCTACGTCATTATCAATCTTGTTGACAATCAAGCTTGCTGTTTCCCATATACGTTTTTACAAGTCTAAGGTCTTTCCCATCAATTTGTAGATCTGCAAGCATCTTCATCATGTTGACATGTCTTTCTTTATCGAGAGCATTTCTGTAGTCAATAAAGCATAGATGTAGGTCTTTGATTACGTATAAAACGTTCAATTAATGTACTCAGCATATACACAACATTTACTGTACCATTACCTTTTACGAACTCACATTGTTCTTCTCCTATTTCGGATTGTATTTTCTTCCTAACTCTTTGCATGATAATTCTCAGCAAAATCTTCGTGATGTGGCTCATTATTCGATTTTGATCACAAATAAAAGCTCTTGATTTCTTCGGGATTGCAATAAATATATAATTACATAATTCAAGAGGTATATCTCCAGTATAATATATTGCGTTCAGCAGTCTGGTGACCTGGTCTATTCCATATAGTAACATATAAAGGCAGGAAATCAGACCCCTTCCAAATAACATCTGGCTTGAAACAGGGTGATGCACTATCGCCGCTACTCTTCAATCTGGCTCTAGAGAAAGTTGTAAGGAAGGTAAAGGAGGAATGTGATATTGGAGGAACATCCAAGCTGCTTGGTTATGCAGATGATATAGATATTATAGGGCAAAGTGAACAAAAGACATTGGAAATATTGACTCACTTAAAGGAAAAAGCCCAACAGATGGGGCTGGTTATCAACCAAGATAAGACAGAATATATGGTAATTTCAAGAGACGGAATGGCTAGAAACTCTGGCCACATACAAATAGATAATATGACCATTAAAAGAACGGAAACATACAAATACCTGGGTACGATCTTCAACTGCTCCAACATCATAAGGGAAGAAATACACACTAGAATAAACTCTGGAAATAAGATATACTATGCACTACAACATCTACTAAAATCAAAGGCGCTATCTCGTAACACCAAAATCACAATATACAAAACACTGATCAGACCAGTTGTGCTGTATGGCTCTGAAACCTGGAGTACAACGAAAGGAGACGAAGCCTTGTTACAAACCTTTGAGAACAAAATTTTAAGACGCATCTTTGGACCCATTAGGGATTCACAAAGTGGAGAGTGGAAAAGAAGAAGTAACAAAGACATTTATGATCTGTTTAAGTCCCCGCTAATCACTGGTATCATGAAGGCTAATAGACTACAATGGCTGGGGCATATAGAAAGAATGGAAGATAATAGGGAAACAAAACTCGCTTACACTCAGGAAATAAATGACCGTAGACCCCGAGGTAGACCAAGAAGGCGGTGGAGAGATAATACACGTACAGACCTACAAGCACTTGGAATCAACGACTGGCAAGAGAAGGTCCACCAGAGAGACGAATGGAGACGGATTGTATTTGCAGCAAAGAACCTCAATGGCTCGGAACGCTGAAGAAGAAGAAGAATGTCAATAATTCTTTTGTGCATTCAATTGGTATTCCAGGTTTTGTGATGGTTTTAAATTCCCCTGCAGTTTTCCTCAAGCCATGTTTCCTTTGCCTATTTGCACAATTTCCAAATTTCCACCGTGAATCTCTTCATATTTTTCATGGTTATTTGTGTCATCCGAATGACACATAGGGACGTGGGGACCGGGTGGGGCGACCCTGATTCTTGGGGGAACCCTTATAAAACAAAACAAGAAATAAAAAAAACAGACAGGAGGCAGCAAAAGATATAGCAGCTTGACGTGGATTGTTTGAGGGCATAATCCCTAATGGGGAAATAAAGGGTTGAAGAGGGAGGAGAATTAGTCATATATGGGAGCTGTGATAGCGCAGGGGATGCTACACTTATCTGCTGGCCCGGTACCAATGTGTTCGATTCCCCATTGGTGCAATTATTTTTTAATTGAACTGAGCTGCCAGGTCAATCTAGTCTAAGATGAGCACCAGGAAATGTCCTGACAAGTAAAGGCGGCTGGCGGTATACTGACCACGTGACCTTTCGCGCTCCGATTGGTATATAAACGTATAAGGCTGGCACCTTATACCCAAAAAGCCTCAATTCGTGGGTCAGGTGTCTTTACTTGTTGGTTATTTTACCGTCATGATGATGATGATGTTGATGACGAACTAATCAGTGTCTATATATATATATTCTTTTTTGCATATCCTTTACAGGACATCGCTGTCAACACCAGCATCATTTCAGCTGTATGTTGATTTCTTAGGCAAGATTACGCTCAGTAGTTTGCCATTGCTTTCTGAGCGGCCGGCTCACATACCCCGTAAGTTACCGATGCGATTCGAACCACTGCTGATTCTCACCGTCATCACATCACTGACGAGAGTATACGAGATTACAGAGAAAAGTCATAACCTCTAAGCCACGAAGCCGGCAGTGTCTATACTGCAATATCTAATTAATTACAGAAAATGAACATAGCTACATCACTAAACAAAATGTTCCATCACTGAACAAAATGTAAACATCACTGAACAAAATGTTACATCGCTGAACAAGATGTTACATCACTGAACAAACGTTAACACCACTGAAAAAAAATGTAACATCACTGAACAAAATGTTACATCACTGAACGAAATAGTTACATCACTGAACAAAATAGTTACATGGTTGAACCAAATAGTTACATCGTTGAACAAAATGTCATATCGCTGAACAAGACGTTACATCACTGAACAAAATTTAACATCACTGAACAAAATGTTACATCACTGGACAAAATGTTACATCACTGAACAAATATTACATCACTGATCAAAATGTTACATCACTGAACAAAATGTTACATCACTGAACAAAATGGTACATCACTGAACAAAATCGTTACCAAACTGAACAAAATGTTACATCACTGAACAAAATGTTACACCCGCACTTATTTGTGTTGGTGGGGATTTGTACACATCGAATTTTCTAGGAGTCAAAGGTTAAGTGGTTTGCTGGATGACGTAAATTGTTGACAGTTGCAGGAGTCGAGTCATGGCTGCCAGCCAGGGTCTCCTGTTGCCACGGGGAAAAAGGAAAGATTGCTTCAACTGTTACACTTGTGACGTACATATTGGAACTTGCTTTTACCTTTTCTATGCTTTGAGCAGTCTATGATGTGTAAGTAGACTGATAGGTAGATAGGCTTATGGGTAATCATGTAGATAGACAGACAAGAGACAAGAGGAAGGACAGACAGACAGACAGACAGACAGACAGACAGACGGGTGGGCGGACCAACCGACCTATCGATCGACTAATCGATCCATACTGACAGATAGACAGACATACAGGCAGATAGATAGATAGATAGATAGATAGATAGATAGATAGATAGATAGATAGATAGATAGATAGATAGATAGATAGATAGATAAATAGATGGATGGATGGATGGATGGATGGATGGATGGATGGATGGGCGGGCGGGCGGGCGGCCGGCCGGACGGACGGACGGACGGACGGACGGACGGACGGACGGACGGACGGACGGACAGACAGACAGACAGACAGACAGACAGACAGACAGACAGACAGACAGACAGACAGACAGACAGACAGACAGACAGACAGACAGACAGATAGATAGATACCTTCATGCAGGTTCTGCCTTACTTGCCAAAAATGCGTTAAAAGCCAAAAATGTTTGGCAACGATTTAAGTTTCCACGAAAATTACACACGTTCTTTTTATTTCGTTGCTGTTGTCACGATCTACGCCGTCCCCTTATCTTGTTCCAGTAACATGATAACATAAGCCAGCCAGCATTCCTCCTGCAGGTGTAAAAGTACAAGTTTTTCAAGAGTGATTTTTGGTCATGTTCTCTCAAATAGGTCATTATTTGTATCCCGGAAATTTCTTCCGCATTAATTCATCAGAAGCTAGCCATAGCTGAAGCCTGATTATTAAGTAAGGCGCTTGAAAGCTTATATATCGAGTTAATACTGCTGCAACTAGCTACTACTGCTACTACCTACTACTACTACTACTACTACTACTACTACTACTACTACTACTACTACTACTACTACTCCTACTACTACTCGCTGCTGCTACTACTACTATACTACCACTATTCTACTCTACTACTCCTATCGGCTGCTGCTGCTACTACTACTACTTACTTACTAACTACTACAAACTACTACTACGATACTATTACTTCTACTACTACTTACTTCCTACTACTATACCTCTACTACTACTATCCTCCTACTGCTACTACTACTACTACTATCTATCAACCATACTACTATACTCAAACTACAACAACACAACTACTCACTACACACACAACAACAACTACTACTATACTACTACTACTACTACTACTATACTACTACTACTCCTACTACTACTCCTACTACTACTACTATACTATCACTACTACTACATACTACTACTACTACTACTACAACAACAAAACTACTACTACTACTACAACTACTAATACTAGTACTAGAACTACTACAACAACTACTACTACAACAACTACTACAACCACGCTGAAGAACAAATTTGTATGACAAATTTGAATAATTTTTTCTTCCGTTGATCACAACCATTCCGTTTGGAGTGCCAAGAATGACTCCAGCAGACGACGGTCATTTGCTGTATATGCTACACGCTAGGTACTGTGGAGCATATTTTTTAATGACTATCATGACTGAATTTCAATTTGTCTCAATATAAAGTGTCAAGTGAGCTTTTCCAACACACTCATAACTGTTCTGGCTGCTCAGATTGACTCTGTTCTGCATTTCACTGACCGTACTCGTCGTGTCAAGTAGTTAGTATGTAGTTCTCAGTGTGGGTCTTCTTCGTTGCACTCCGGACCCTGTCCATAGGTGCTCAGCTCTCAGCATCTGCATCCGCGTCCGTGTGGCGTATAGTCGCCAGTTGCTGTGTTGTTGTCGAGGCGCTTGTTTCCGATGTACCTCTCGCGTCTGGCTGTGCCGATTCTCCTCCCAGGTCTTTATCTGGAAAGCGATGTAGACTCACTGGCGTCACACTCTCTGTTCTCGCCCTATCTTGAAGGGCGTTAATACACCTCGCACGATCCATGGGCTGGCGCTCATCACAGGGGTGCAGAGCCAGCAATTTATCAGCTCGTTCTGTCTTCCTCGACTACAGCGCATGGCGGCGCCGAAGATGAGGTGACTTGCGGACCACGGACTTCCCAGCAGCGACTCAGTCCACTGTCTACGTACAGCTCAGCTCGACCTTCTGAATCATGCTCATGCAGCACTCGTACACCACACCCGTGGCTATAATGCTGTGATTCCAGCCTATGAAAGCCTGTGTAACTGCCATCACCTCCATCGTCATGCTGCTCGTGGTCATAGAGTGGGCACCACTGGATTCTTGAACGGTTCGGCCCGCTGAACGGCTGTAAATGCCCACGCACTTCTCTGCTGCTTTACAAACAGATCATCTGTATCGATGAGCACTTCGGGGCACTATCTGAGTGATCATAGATGCGCACGTTAACCTCTGCAGTGACAGCACGCCGGGTTCTGCTCTCTGCACCGTCTGTCGAGTGTGATACTGCAGGAGAGAGGTACACTAAAAGCTGGAGGCACGGCACCCGTCCTTGCCGGGTTGCTACTGGTACGACTGCCGACCTGTCCGACGACTCCTTCGCCCGACCACATCCATGATTTGCCCTCTTTAGCTGTCACCTTTTCTCTGAATACAGCGTCATGTGAGGGTGCTGCGCTCATCTGCACTTATTTGTACCCGTATGCACTAGCTCTCCAGATCTGTTCCTGTGTTCCATTGTCGGGGAAGTCAGGAGGTATCTCATGCTACACGCTGGTGTCTCTAGTGCAGTCAAAATGCTGCGCATGGCTTCGTTGTACTTCACGTCTTCCACTCTGTGTAGGGGCTGACAGTGAGGCTGGCCAGGGCATACTCGAGGCGTGAAAGCACAGTCCTTGGAACAGACGTACTAGCAGTCTGGTGTTACTCGCTATGGCAGTCACCATGACTCTCATGCTGCGCCAACCTTCGAGCCTTCGTTATGACATAATCGACATGATCTCGACGGACAGCTACGATCAAGCCTCACGCAAGCAAGATATGTCATTGCCTGTGTCTACTCCGAATGCTCCATCCTTCGTACTGCCGGCAGGTCTGTTTCACCATATGTTGTTTCGTGAGAACCATGTACCGTTGCTTGGCAGGGTTTGACAAGGGCCTCGGCATCAGCACACCATGAGTTTCAATTCGATCTAGTTCGCCTCTGCATATAGTGGCACCGCTGTCTATCGCGACCCTGTCGATACACGAGGCGGTCGTCAACGAATGATAGAGTCCTACCTCCATCCAACTGGTGTCAGTGATCGGCACCGTATACACGTTGAATAGTACTGGTGACAGTGGTGAACCTGCGGCAATCTGGAACATATCGTTCTCGGCTCTCAGAAGGCCAAACTCCGCATCTTAGCACCACTCCTTTGGAGTAGCACGTAGCTGCAGCTATCATCGTACAAGGTGAGGGTGCACTTCAGTCTGCGGAGGTTTGCATCAAGTGCTCGAACGATACTCTATTATATGCGTCCTCTAAGTCTATGGCGGCCGCATGTCTCTTCTCTGACCTGAATGAATCCGTCGTAAACATCTTGAGCAATAGACCCGCCGCATCAGCCTGGCTCTTTGTTGCGTCTGTATCTCAAGTGTGGGCTGGAACGCCAGCCGAGCTGTCCAAGTCCAACGCAAGTCTGTGTGCTACAATTTTCTCAGTAGCTTGCCACAGTATTCTGCATCGTAATGATTCTGTAGCCGCGTATCTTGAGTGGTCTTTGTTTTCGGTTTGGCAGCGGCAGCACGTAGCGGCTGTAGCCATTCTTCTTGGACATGACCTCTGTATACTGGTGTTGCGACTTCTCTGCGCAGTTCTCCATGTCATCATCTGCTCTCACCCTTTTTCACGGTCAACCATATCGGATGCCGTCTGGGCTGGGCGGTGTTAGGTGATTTCTTGCGCATCGCACGCATCTCTTCAACTGTGATTGTCCATTCTTCGTCTGTCCGACCCCTCGCACATGAGCGCGTGTGTTGTGGTCCTCTGTCTGGCGGGCTCGTCTTCTGGTCAGTCTGTTCTCTGTAGCGTGCAAGAAGGGCCTCACCTTTATCCGCATCGCGACTTTTTCCGCGAGGTCTGTGCCTTGAAGGTCTGAATACCTACGTTGTTGCAGCACCGTTCATGCTCTGTGGAGCGCCAGAATGTCGTCAGAGATTGCTCGGAGCACACTTCTGCAGACTCGTCCCATTTGTCGGCCTTGGCCTGCTTTGGCGCAGGATGTGATAAAGTCGTCGTCTACGACTCAGTCTTCCGGTTCGCCAAACTCAACCTGTGGCATGGTTAGCCGTCTGGCCTTTTGCCCAGTCTTGACAGCCTGCCTGCTTTCCCAGCCACCCTTCTCGACAATCTCCATTCACCATGTTGGCTGCAGCCATCTTTCGTGTCTCCTACGGGAGGAAGTCGTCCGTCTTTTGATATTGCTATGCGTCTTGACCAGTGGTGTCGTACTGGAAGGCATTGGTCTGTTTCGTTTGACTCATGGCCCGTCTTTCTTGATCAGGCTGACACAAGGGTACCAGTGGTCACTATCGTGGTATCCAGTGTGCACGCACCTTGGGGCGATGGTGGGCGCCACCAGCGCCAAGTCAATGATGCTGTCAGCGTCGACTGGTCGCAGTGGCCTCTAGTGCACCTTCCCATCATTCAGACAGCATTAGGGCGCAGCAGCTGCCGCGTCTCCAACTCTTCTCCTGTCTAGTGTGTGATGCACTGTCCCATGACTGCCTCTGGCATGGAAGTCCCGCAGTAGCTGATATGCCTCTCATCCCTATCGAACAAACTCTGCCATTGTCGCACGTCGACAAGTGTCAAGTGTTTAAAGTATAAGTAAAGGGCGTCTTTTCACACAATCAGGCGTATTATGTATATAGTGCCAGCGTTATATTTGCAGAACAATCAGAACTCGGTTGGTTGTGTACTCAATGTCACTGTCAGAAGTGTGGGTGTGCTGCCGCCAAGTGATGTACGATCACTGGTGAGCAACCCCACTTGTTAGAAGTGACTATCGTTGATCAAGGAACGGCAACTAATTTGTCAGAAGTAGGTGAATTACTTTCCCGAAAGCTGCCGGGCGAGCAGCAATTGTCAGAATTCCAGACTGCGCCCCGATTTGCCGACAGAACTTGATTCGAGACAAATCTATATGGATGAAGTAAGATTAGCCCCTGATCAACCAAGAGTACGCGCGCGAATGGCTCGTTACTTGTATAATTTGCTGGTCTTGGTATCCCCAAGGATTGGGAAAGGGAAGGTTAGATGCCTAAGTTTATGTCGACGAATGAACTACTAGATAGGGCAGAATTTTAACCCTGTCATAACTCCCCTCCCTTGTGTGTAAGCAAGGGAATTGCTTCTATTGGAAAAAAAAGTATAAAATAAACTCTGCGTTGCAACCAACTAGTATACAATTTTATTGTCTATCATTAATCATTAAAATATGATGGTTATCAGGATGATGATAGTGAAACTGTAGAGGTTTAAGCAGTACAATAATCACATATATGTAGTGATGAAAAGTATGTACATAACTCTAAAGTTACTTGCATCCTGTCTAGATCTGTGGCTGGGTTATATGTGAGATCTGCCTCGATTCCAATAGGATTCCCTTAACCTCCAGTAGGAATACATACGCTCCAGTAGGATCATCTACGCTCAAGTAGGATCAGCCTCTCTGTTTTCTGGACAAATGTCTAGTCCTGACGCTGCCTGGTTTTCCTCGTTGTCACTGAACGAGAAATCCTGGTGCTTTCGGCGAGAGCTGAATCTATTTCTGAAGTATCTGATTTGAGCAGGTCTAGTCAAGAGTATTTATACCAAGTACGACCAATGTTCTGATCTCGCTGCTACCTTTTTCAATCTCACTCTGCATTTATTTTCCCGAGTCCCGTATCGTGTCGCTTCACGCCTAATTTCTTGATCCAATCTGAATTGTCTACCTCTGCGCCAGGCTCTTTCAAACTTCAGTCCGTCAATACGCACATATCACACCCTTGCTCCGATGGACAGGCATATTCTCAGCGTGAAGGATGCAGTCAGTCTGACAATATGGTTAACCCGGGGAGTCTTATCACGCAGCGGCATCAAATTAGAACTTGCTCAAATGGTCTTTTTGATTGCTTTCCGTCTTCGTGTGCAATCCTACGTCATAACTAGTTAGAGGGTGGTCTTATACAATGGCGTGTAATGTTACGTAATAAAGTTTCAAACATCGAGCGCACTTTTAGTCAGATTTTTAAATGCTGTGAATACCGTTTATTCTTCTGTTTATTCCCACTTTGTTGTGATGGTGTTTCTAAGAGTTTCTAGATGGTGTATTGTCGTTATTTCTAAGTGCTTCTAGATGGTGTATGTCGTTGTTTGTTAATTCTAAATGGTGTATGCGTTGTTTCTAGTGTTTCTAGATGGGTATGCCGTTGTTTCTAAGTGTTTCTAGATGTGTATGCCGTTGTTGTTTAATGTTTCTAATGGTGTATGCCGTTGTTTCTAAGTGTTCTAGATGGTGTATGCCGTTGTTGTTTATGTTTCTAAATGGTGTATGCCGTTGTGTTCTAAGTGTTTCTAGTGGTGTATGTTCGTGTGTGTTCATGTTTCTAGTGGTATTGCCGTTGTTTCTAGTGTTTCTAGATGGTGTATGCCGTTGTTTCTAGTGTTTCTAGATGGTGTATGTCGTGTTGTTTAATGTTTCTAAATGGTGTATGCCGTTGTTTCTAAGTGTTTCTAGATGGTGTATGCCGTTGTTCTAAGTGTTTCTAGATGGTTATGTCGTTTGTTGTTTTATGTTTCTATGTGTGTATGCCGTTGTTCTAAGTGTTTCTAGATGGTGTATGTCGTTGTTGTTTAATGTTTCTAAATGGTGTATGCCGTTGTTTCTAAGTGTTTCTAGATGGTGTATGTCGTTGTTGTTTAATGTTTCTAAATGGTGTATTGCGTTGTTTCTAAGTGTTTCTAGATGGTGTATGTCGTTGTTTCTAAGTGTTTTCTAGATGGTGTATGTCGTTGTTGTTTATGTTCTAAATGGTGTATGCCGTTGTTTCTAGTGTTTCTAGATGGTGTATGCCGTTGTTCTAAGTGTTTCTAGATGGTGTATGCCGTTGTTTCTAAGTGTTTCTAGATGGCGTATGTCGTTTGTGTTAATGTTTCTAAATGGTGTGATGCCGTGTTTCTAATGTGTTTCTAGATGTGTGTATGCGTTGTTTCTAAGTGTTTCTAGATGGTGATGCCGTTGTTCTAAGTGTTTCTAGATGGTGTGTCGTTGTTGTTTAATGTTTCTACTGGTGTTTGCCGTTGTTTCTAAGTGTTTCAAATGTGTATGCCGTTGTTTCTAAGTGTTTCTAGATCAGTGTGTTCCCACCTGTTTTGTACCATGCCCCACTTAAGCCTTTCTAAAATTCATATGCCCCCTCGCCATGCTCAAACAATACATTATTTTTAATATTCAAAAATTGAAATGTTCACTAAAAGAAACTTGAATGATAGGTTTTAGGAAGAAATCACTAGGTAATTATTGAGCAAACACAGTAAGTAAATTTTCAAAACATATAATGGAGAATGAAAATTCAAGTACAAAATACTTTTAATGAAAGATTTTTCTATATTATTTTAATTATTAGTAATTATTTATTATTAAATTTTAGTGAGATCCTTGCGCTTGATGCTTGCTGCAAAGAGATCTTATGTCAGGTTCCAATTAGTTAACTTCAGTCTCAAGTCTCCCCGTTTTGTTATATTCAGACCGATTTCTTCCATTTCGAATTGCCCCCCTTACAGTCAAATTGCTGTGGGGCGGGCCCCATGTGGGAAAACACTGTCTAGATGGTGTATGCCGTTGTTTCTAAGTGTTTCTAGATGGTGTATGCCGTTGTTTCTAAGTGTTTCTAGATGGTGTATGTCGTTGTTGTTTAATGTTTCTAAATGGTGTATGCCGTTGTTTCTAAGTGTTTCTAGATGGTGTATGCCGTTGTTTCTAAGTGTTTCTAGATGGTGTATGCCGTTGTTTCTAAGTGTTTCTAGATGGTGTATGCCGTTGTTTCTAAGTGTTTCTAGATGGTGTATGCCGTTGTTTCTAAGTGTTTCTAGATGGTGTATGCCGTTGTTTCTAAGTGTTTCTAGATGGTGTATGCCGTTGTTTCTAAGTGTTTCTAGATGGTGTATGTCGTTGTTGTTTAATGTTTCTAAATGGTGTATGCCGTTGTTTCTAAGTGTTTTTAAATGGTGTATGCCGTTGTTTCTAAGTGTTTCTAGATGGTGTATGCCGTTGTTTCTAAGTGTTTCTAAATGGTGTATGCCGTTGTTTCTAAGTGTTTCTAGATGGTGTATGCCGTTGTTTCTAAGTGTTTCTAAATGGTGTATGCCGTTGTTTCTATGTGTTTCTGGATGGTGTATGCCTTTGTTTCTAAGTGTTTCTAGATGGTGTATGTCGTTGTTGTTTAATGTTTCTAGATGGTGTATGCCGTTGTTTCTAAGTGTTTCTAAATGGTGTATGCCGTTGTTTCTAAATGGTGTATGCCGTTGTTTCTAAGTGTTTCTAAATGGTGTATGTCGTTGTTTCTAAGTGTTTCTAAATGGTGTATGCCGTTGTTTCTAAGTGTTTCTAAATGGTGTATGCCGTTGTTTCTAAGTGTTTCTAAATGGTGTATGCCGTTGTTTCTAAGTGTTTCTAGATGGTGTATGCCGTTGCTTCTAAGTGTTTCTAAATGGTGTATGCCGTTATTTCTAAGTGTTTCTAAATGGTGTATGCCGTTGTTTCTAAGTGTTTCTAAATGGTGTATGCCGTTGTTTCTAAATGGTGTATGCCGTTGTTTCTAAGTGTTTCTAAATGGTGTATGTCGTTGTTTCTAAGTGTTTTTAAATGGTGTATGTTGTTGTTTCTAGATGGTGTATGTGGTTGTGTCTAGGTGTTTTTAGATGATGTATGTGGTTGTTTCTAAGTGTTTCTAGATGGTGTATGCCGTTGTTTCTAAGTGTTTCTAAATGGTGTATGCCGTTGTTTCTAAGTGTTTCTAGATGGTGTATGCCGTTGTTTCTAAGTGTTTCTAAATGGTGTATGCCGTTGTTTCTAAGTGTTTCTAAATGGTGTATGCCGTTGTTTCTAAATGGTGTATGCCGGTTTCTAAGTGTTTCTAAATGGTGTATGTCGTTGTTTCTAAGTGTTTCTAAATGGTGTATGTTGTTGTTTCTAGATGGTGTATGTGGTTGTGTCTAGGTGTTTTTAGATGATGTATGTGGTTGTTTCTAAGTGTTTCTACATGGTTATGTCTTTTGTCTCTAAGTGTACCTAGTTACGCCGTTGTTTCTAAGCGTTTCTAGATGGTGTGTATGTTATTTTTAAGTTTTTCTAGATGGTGTATGTCGTTGTTTCTATGTATTTCTAGATGGTGTATATCGCTGTTCTAAATGTCTCTAGATGGTCTATGTCGCTGTTTCTAATTGTTTCTACATGGTGTATGTCGTTGTTTCTAGGTGTCTGCTCTGTATCCGACACACTGTCTCCTGCAGATACAGGGAGTTGTGTGTTCTAACTGATTGTCTCCCACAGTTAAGACACAAATTTTGTGTTTACCGTGTTCTACTTCAGCTTACAATCACGGAGACAGTAACAGTGCTGAATTGAGTTAGTTAGTTGAACGTTCTGCTGTTGGGAAAAGTTGCGTCTGCGCAATCAACAGAAATTCCAAAGGTGCGTGCTACCTTGAAACCTCGAAAATTTGTCGAAAACGTGCCCACCTCGGGGTCAACGCAAACACTCAACATCCACTACATAGTAAAATTAAGAAGCTAAAGGGCAGCTGGTTAAATGAGGAAAGTAGTGGATGGGTCATGTGGGGTAGTTCAGCGAGGTTAGCAGTGCCGCTTGTTTTCTCATGCACACCTGAGATTTCCTGGCTAAGGGTATGTAGGTGTGCACGGAAATGAACTGGATGATGGACTGGCTGCATGCAGCTCCTTGTTACCTGGCGGAGAGCTATAATATAACGAGGATGTGTGTGGTGAAGGCTCTCTGGGATGGACAGGAAGGTGCAGCAAACCATACAGATATTTCTAATCTAAAGAGGCTGATTATGTGAAGTGGGTGGGGTAGGGGTTGGGTTAGTAGACGATCAGGATGACTCTCAAAGCGTTGAAGGAAACCCAGAAGGGGTAAAATAGTCTCTCTGTGTGTGTCTCCGTGTGTCTCTCTGTGTGTCTCTGTCTGTCTGTCTCCCTGTGACCCTGTGTCTCTCTATGTGTCTCTCTGTGTGTCTGTGTCGCTCTCATTCTTTCTCCTCACACACACACACTCTCTCTGTCTCTCTCTACCTCTTTGTTTCTCTGTCTGTCTGTCTGTCACTCTGCCTTTCTCAACCTCTCTCTCTCTCTCTCTCTCTCTCTCTCTCTCTCTCTCTGTGTGTGTGTGTATCGCAGCCTGTCTCTTTCTCGCTCTCACTTTCTTTCCCTTTCTGTATATCTTTGTCTCTCTGTCTGTCTCTCTAAGTCTCTCTTTGTCTCCCGGTATCTCTGTCTATCTTTCTTGCTCTCTCTCTCTCTCTCTCTCTCTCTCTCTCTCTCTCTCTCTCTCTCTCTCTCTCTCTCTCTCTCTCTATCTCTCTCTCTCTTTCTCTCAAACATGATTCATGTCTATATTACGACATGGTTTTCATTCATAAGAAATCTCCTTAGTTCACGTCATATAAACACATTAACGGATTGAGATACCATGCCTCGTTAGCACGGACTTAAATAATCTAAACATATACAACCTAGCACTTCAGTTAGAATTATCTTGTGCGAGGATTCTTAGCCTAATGGTGCCAGTTAAGCTGTTTGCGGTCTTCTAAATCCTAAACGTATGCACCATATTATCAATTGGCAACCAGGTAATACACGATTTTTGAGACAGAAAGACATTGTTGTTGTTGTTGTTGTTGTTGTTATTGTTGTGATTGTCGGTCTCTTCTTCTTCTTCTTCTTCTTCTTCTTCTTCTTCTTCTTCTTCTTCTTCTTCTTCCTTCCCCCCTCCTGGTCTTCTTCTTCCTTCCCCCCTCCTCGTCTTTCTCTTCCACCTCTTCTTCTTCTTCTTCTTCTTCTTCTTCTTCTTCTTCTTCTTCTTCTTCTTCTTCTTCTTCTTCCTCCTCCTCCTCCCATTCTCCGCATCTTCTTCCATCTCCTCTTCCTCCTCGTCTGCTTTTCCGTTTTCTTCTTCTTCTTCCTCCCCTCGTCCTCCTTCTCCTCGTCCTCGTCCTCCTTTTCTTCTTCATCGTCTTCTTCTTCTTCTTCTTCTTCTTCTTCTTCCTCCTCCTCCTCCTCCTCCTCCTCCCATTCTCCCCATCTTCTTTCATCTCCTCTTCCTCCTCGTCTGCTTTTCCGTTTTCTTCTTCCTCCCCTCGTCCTCCTTCTCCTCGTCTTCCTTCTCCTCCTCCTCTTCTTCTTCTTCTTCTTCTTCTTCTTCTTCTTCTTCTTCTTCTTCTTCTTCTTCTTCTTCCTCGCCCCCCTCATCGTCTCCCTCTTCCTCCTCTTTTCCTTCTTCTTCTTCTTCTTCTTCTTTCTTAACTATTCCTCGTTTTCACAGTTATCACCTTTATCACCGGTGCACTTCAACGCCTACACTGTGAGAACCACCGGTGAGCAGATCACAGGACGGGGAAGGGCATTATCGCATACCGATGATATATTAGTGTATCGTCATGGTAAGGATAGAGATCAGGTTGTGTTGGCACTACAACCATAACTCAATCATATAAGCACTTGGTGTGGTGAAGCTGGTGCAATGGTCAACCCAAAGAAAGCAGCAGTGGCATAATTCTCTTTGAATAACCATAGTGTCAACACTCCAACACCGAATGTAAATATGTGCTCAGATGCTGAGGAAAGAACGCAGGCAATGAACTACTCGGGGATATGATTTGACCGAAGCCTTGCCTATACTGAGCACATAGACCAGGTGATAACAAAGACCAAGCGAGGTTTGGCTGCGATGAGGATAATGGCGGCGGCAAACTGTGAGCAGCGCCATCCATGTCTTCTATTCGATGGTCAGGTCCTTTCTGCGTTTTGAGTATGCGATGGCGATCCTGACTCTCAGCCATAAGCAGATGGAAAAGATGGAGAGGATACAGAACGAAGCTATGCATATATAGATATATACTACATATTATACGAAGCTATACAAGATATATATACAAGAGATACATCATGCAGAGCGATGCGCTACCTTCTTGATTTTCCAACCATGGAAGGAGGGGTGAAGACACATAATTTGCCAAACAGTGCTTACCTCAGAGTCAACACAAACACACAGCATCCACAGCTTAGTGAAATTAAGAAGGTAAGGGGCAGCAGGATAAAAAGAGGGAAGTCGTGGCTGGGTCAAGCCGAAGACATTCTTCAATCGTTGTGTTCACTTGAGAACTTAGAACCTGGCGAGGAGTGGGTACCACAGTCCGTTTACATTTGTTTCCCCCCATATAAAAATTAATATCTCAGTAACTTGATTATTTTATAAATCTTACCATTTATCGCTAACATCTGAATGTGTGAATATTGTTGAATGGGATTGAATGTCAAATTTTGTACACTTACAGCATATCTATGAAGTCGTACATATATTTTTGTCTGATCACAGGAAGCTGTTTCATACTATAACAAATCCAGAAAAACGAATAGTGCATGCATTGGATTTGAGTAAACGGTCATTTCGTCGATGGGTGCAAGAATATGGAATGAAACCACCGCGCAATAAGCAAACCTTTAGGCAGAAAGGCAAATGTAGACAACTTTGAAAAAGATGTCATAAGGCGAGCTATTATTTAAAAAATGCTGGATACCAAAGAAACAGTGACCGTAAGAAAACTTAGGGTTTGGTTGAGAAAGAACAATGACATAGACTTTGAGGAAAATTATAAGAATATTAGGCTTCACGTTTAGAAAGTACAAAGGTGGTAGTAATATCATTCGCGAGCAACCGCATTTAGGAGCGATGAAAAGTAAATACCTTCTTGCAATAATGGAAATGCACAATGAAAATTATAACATTGTGCATTTGGAGGAAACCTGGATTAATGCGCATCACAAAAGTGAAAAGGAGTGGCAATCAATGGATGGAAAGATAAAGCGATATGTGCCCAGTAGTAAAGGG
The DNA here is from genome assembly GCA_014155875.1 of Cepaea nemoralis. NCBI lineage: Eukaryota > Metazoa > Mollusca > Gastropoda > Stylommatophora > Helicidae > Cepaea > Cepaea nemoralis. The sequence continues at coordinate 121,979 of JACEFZ010011559.1, read as the reverse complement.
CAACGTTTGGTCACAGCCCATGCTGGTAGTACGCATAATGGCTTACTATAGAATGCTGGACTCGTGTTCGTATCAAAGCATACAGACAATAGGGACTTTCATAATGAGATGAATGGTAATATATATAGAGACTGACTCGAGAATACAGTGCTTCCATCCCTAGATAGACCGTGTTGTCTAATTATGGACAATGCATCATATTACAATGTTGTTGCCCAAGAAGACAAAATATCTACGGCATCGAGCACAACGGAAGCAATAAAGATATGGCTCCGAAGTGAAAACATACCATTCCCAGAAACGTATTTCAAGCTAGAATTATTGTCCCTTGTAAAACAGACGCAAACAAGCAAGAAGGATCAAATCGATAAGTTGAAAGAAGAGCATGGCCATAGGTGCTTGAGACTTCCGCCGTACCATTGTCATTTAAACACTATAGAATTTGTGTGGGCTAAAATTAAAGGACAGATGGCAGCTGACAATATTACATTCAAATTGTCTGACGTCAAGATACTAATCCAGTCCGCGCTATTAAATATTTATAAAACTTACGGGGGGGGGGGGGGGGGGGAATGTGAGTACCATGTTTTGAAAGAGGAAGGTAGCTATTGGAGAAAGGATGGATTGAATGTTATGCCACCGAGATCAGTCATCAACCTACTGGAATCGTCTGACACAGATTAAGGTCTGGGCCGATTGCAGGCATTAATCCTCATCACACTTACTGAGATATTTCGCTCCAACTATTCAGAAGGATTGCAGATCCTAAACATTACAGCGTCGGCACAAACAATACAACTTGTCAATGGCAACAGTTTGTATTCCACGGTGATGCATTTTTAATTCCGCAAGCCCTCTACGGTGACAAACAACTGGCATAGGAAAAAAGAAAAAAGCTAAACGCATTGAATACCAACAGAAGAGTAATATTGTGGTGGAAGCTAACATATTGTGGAATAACAAGCAACGTGAGGACAAACACGTTGTCAAATGAGGGGACAACACACGAACATGCGAATCAATCTATAAACTTCAATGAAAAGAGGATCAACATCTTGGTCGTTAAGAAGACAGCCCACTACAGAGACATTCACAACTACATTCGTCGTACAAAACAAGTAATCATGTTCCGTCTATGAATAGTAAACAGCAGAGTAGACATCCTTTCACGAAGACTCAAAACGGTTCTGTCACCCATGTGCCGTGTGAACAAACCTACACAGACAGCTGAACAGATCCTTAAAAATTGACACATGATGACTAAATTGCGGTATCATCTCTGGTCACTCCATTCGCACATTAACGAACAGCTGTTTGGAAGCTTTTACGAACTCAATATAAAAACCTAAATTCATTCTAGTAACATGACTCCGTGTGTACACATTATTAACCAGCAGCTGAAGAAACAAGAAGGAAATGACAAATAAGGTAAGAAATATATTCCTTCTACTTTCCTGTCCACTTCCATTTTGATTCCACATTATTTATCCCATGCCTCTGTAAATTCTGTGCTTTACTAATTTTACACATTGCACCCACTTCTATACGATTCTGATCATCGCCTTGTGTCGTCATCCGAATTGACACGCATTACTGTAAAACAGGTTTGTTAGCGTGAAATCACTACTTTTTCGCCAAAACATCAAAGAAATGTCGCCGCTTTCCATGATTTAAGTTGCCTTTTGCCTTGACAGCCTTGTGTCGTCACCCGAATTGACGTGCATTATTGTAAAACAAGTTTGTTAGCGTGAAATCACTACTTTTTCGCCAAAACATCAAAGAAATGTCGCCGCTTTCCATGATGTAAGTTGTCTTTTGCCTTGACAGCCTTGTGTCGTCACCCGAATTGACATGCATTATTGTAAAACAAGTTTGTTAGCGTGAAATCACTACTTTTTCGCCAAAACATCAAAGAAATGTCGCCGCTTTCCATGATTTAAGTTGCCTATGGACCTATCAAAGACATATTCCTTGGGCGTTGGTAAATATAAGACGGTAGGAACATTTTTCATAACGATGCAACAGAAAGTTTTCCACACACAAAAAAATTGATCGTGAATGATGGCAATCATTTGTAAACGGACTATAGTGCCAACAGGATTCTGTACGTCCTTTTCAGTTTGCATCCAACTTGACAGAAAATGCAGAGAAGATCATCCGCTGCTGTGGAGGCGGAAGTACAGGCTTTGATCTTCGAGAATTCTTTAGAGAATAATACTGTCATTTACACAGATGAGAAGTTCATGTGCTTTTACGGATCAGGCTGGAGGGATAATTGTGAAGGAAGATTCTGGTGCTTTTGTCTTGACAATACGTAGTATGTCTGATTATGGAAGTCATGGCAGTAAGTAAAAGAATAGCATGGCTCAGGACACAGACATTCGCTTGGGCATGCTCCTTTAGTGACTCAATGAATATGCACATGAAAATAGAGATGGGTTGGGTCCGAAGACAGTGGTTGGTGTCTCTGGGGCGGTTATGGCTGGCAAAGATTAGTTTCATCTTCGTGCCAGGTGTCGCATAACGTATACTACTAGGATGGAATTGGATCAAAGTAGATACTAAATAGACTTCTACAAATAGAGAATCTAACCACTGCTGAAGAAGCGATCAAATGGCTCGCAATTCTAGAAGAATGATTATCAAAGTCCCAGAATGGATCACTACTTCTAAGCAGTGCCAGGCGGAAAGTTATGACGACTAACTGTACTAACACATGAAGACAGTATGTCAAGTTATTCCTGCTAACGTGCCTGGATGAATAATGAGCCCCCACTGCCTAATGTATTCTCACACAACAGGAGATAAGACAGAATGATACGTATAGATGTAGTCCTTTCACTCGTCACACAATCTGATGATGCTAATTCTAATTCTATAATGACAGACGCAGTTGTTAAAAGTACAAATATAACATAACGTTTAATCCTAAAGAACACTACGTGAGCCCCACTGGGAACTCACTGACACATAAGAGATACACAGATCCCTGAAATTTCTACAAGGTAATGTTCAGCTAGAGGATATAATCATGGACTCCGAGCCAATAGCGGACAAATTAAGATTGCTGTGCAGTGGCAAACGGGTGGGTAGCCACTCATCTGATAATCCTTAGCCTCCTGGATGGTAAGCTGTCAGTGCTGACTGGATCGTGGTATGGACTCCACTCTCTGCTGCATCAAGTGAGTGGTTCGTAGCTCAATCACCGGTCGTGACTACGGCTACAGATGATCAGGGTGCAGGCTCTGTGAATGACAGTGAGAAGGAGTGAATAATCCTTCAAGACAGAATTGTAAATTCTTTTGGCCATGTCCTGCATGGCATCTTGTCTCATAAATTTCAATAGCATGTATTATCTCAATTTACACATTTTGATTCCTTATCTGAAATCTACAACAGCACACTGATCTAATGGAAACAGCACACAAATGATATCCTATTCTCTCTGCTGACATTTAGATCAAACATGTACAATCACAATGCTCTACTTCAAAGACCACATTCCAAATATATATTCTAAGTCATGATTAATCATGGAAACATGAACCACAATTCACATAATGACTTAACAGTACATATAGGATGACTTCAATGGAATGAAACTCAGACGCCACAACTCCGACGTCACATATACATTAACAAACCATTAAATCGATGAAACACCACACATCATTTTCCAAGTATGGAAACACACAAACTACACTCCACACGATGAATTAACATCACATGATGAATTCCATAGAATGAAATGAAATCACACCCAACAACTATAACTTCACGATGTACACGAGTGAACCATTAAAATCAATGAAACACCCCAAGTTCACTTAAGGAGTTATGAGTGGTACTACTAGCAAGTCTTCCTTATATTAATTACGACATAATTAATTATCTAGAAGATTTCTCAGCTAGGTGTAAGATTATTTTCACTATACACAAGAACAATATTACGGTTGGAGAATTCCCCCAAGGTTTGAACTTTGTTAAGTGGGCCATATTGGACCACATGGTAGTAATCTGACTATGGGCAAGATAAGAGATTAATAAAGAATAATTAATTGTAACTATTCACTCTCTGAACTAATTCCTTCAACTAATAAGTATTTTATCTAGAGAAATACGCTAGTTCCGAAGTTTAAGCACATAATTAAATTATCTTAACTCTAATTGTCTACTGACTAACTCAGGTGTCCTTCCGCAGGCGGATACCTAATTTCGAGAATCACGTAATGTAATTTATCCATGTTTTGAATGCCACATGTGACGAGCTTTGCGTTTTACCCTTGTCGGCAAGCCACATGGCACAAACATGTTCCTAATTCTAATATTAGTTAACTAACACTAGTTTTAGTTAATAGTATCTAATATCGATCGGCATGGCCTTTAGATTTTGCCGGCAGTTTGACACACAGAAAAATATTTAACAAAATTATTATTAACTCACCCTGCAACTAGATTTTGACTGGCCTATCGGGAGTGGAGACTATCATTGGCTTTTCTATGTTTTAGAGGGTATTTCGGCTTAACAAGAGCCAGCAATAAAATATGTTTAAACACAGACAGGTGTTCAATTTTAGCCAATTGACGTGATAGTAGCTCCTGCTCCCTCCAGGTTGCTGTCAGAAAAATGGCAGAGGTTAGGGTGCTACCGGAAGTTAACTTCTCTTCCAGGAGAGTTCCCTTCCTATGGCCAAATTATTATTCACAGCCAAACCTGAATATAAAATTCAGTCTGACTGGATTTCTTGGCTTGTAAACGAACTCTACCCTACATCTACTTCTAACTATAAGAAGAAATAGTATTTAACTCTCTCTCTATAGTTTTATGTATATAAATACACTAACCAAAGACGATTTTATCTAATATTTGAAAATATAGACAAAAATAAAATAGAATACAGGATACTTAGAGGGGTTTACTGAGGTCTATCTCCATCTAATAAAAAAACGATCTGAGAGGTGGGCCAACCTGTCACACCAGGGCATTCGAGTGTACAAGGGAATGAGCAGGCTGACGGGCTTGTAGGCAGTGTTGCCATTTTAGTTCTTTTCGCACTAAATTTAGTGCTTTTTCAAGTCATTTAGTGCGAAAAATTTGCTTTTAACGTGGCCGCGTAAATTTAGTGCTTCACAAAATTATTTTGGTGCTTTTTGGGGGGTTGGTAAAAATTACTATAAAAATCATTTTGGGAACACTAAAAAGCCGAATTTGAACTGAAGCGAGGGGGTAAAACAGTCTTAGTACGTTAGCTGAAAGCAAACGCCATCTTGCAGACAAGTCCAAATGTCAATACATTAGCTTGTAATCGAGTTCATAATTTTGTGGTGTCTACATTATCCTTTCATTTAAGCTTATTTGTGTTTCACAATGAGCAAGAAATATTGTCAACATTTCAGAGAACAGTGGCTCAGTGACACGAGATTTCAAAATTGGTTGATAAAAGTAGAAGGGAATAATACTAAGTGTTTTTGCAAATATTGCAAATGTTCAATTGCAGCCAGGTTAAATGATATTGAGAGGCACAAGAATACAACGAAACATCAGAAAGCCGAACAACCATTCAGTACACAAAGGCAAACAACAATTGCATTTGACAAACTGAAAGATGATGTCAAAGAAACAGAAGGATGCATGTCTTTGTTCATAGCTGGCCATTGTTCGCTTCGCGTTGTTGACCATTTAAGTGAACTCTGCAAGGTACACTTTGGTGACAGCAAAGGTTGCAAGAACTTTAAGCTTAGGAGAACTAAGTGCAGAGCAGTTATTTCAAATGTACTTGCACCATATTTCACAACAGACTTGACAGCTGATATTGGCAAAAGTAAATACAGCTTATTGATTGATGAGAGCAATGACATTTCTGAAACTAAGCTACTTGGAGTAGCTATTAGGTACTATTCAGAGACAAGAAAGCAGTTTGTGGTTACTTACTTAGATTTAGTTGAACTGAGTGACTGCAACGCACAGGCAATATGCAATGCGTTAAAAGATTGTTTAAACAAGAATGGACTTGAGTTGCAAAGACTAGTTGCACTCGGCACTGACAATGCGTCTGTCATGACAGGTGTAAACAATGGAGTATATACAAAATTAAAATCCGAAGTTCCTCATCTGGTACTAATTAGGTGTGTATGTCATTCCCTTCAGCTGGCAGTGTCACAGGCTGCAGCTGCTTGTCTGCCCAGGAACATAGAGTTCATGATTAGAGAAACATATAACTGGTTTTCTCACTCAAGTTTTCGTCAAGCAAAGTACAGGGAGCTTTTTGCTTCAATAAATGATGGACAACATCCGCTGAAGATTATTCAATTAAGCCAGACACGATACCTCATTCTAATGCGGACGTGGAGCGTATTTTCAGTCAGATGGGAGTTATAAAATCAAAATTGCGGAACAGACTGAGCATCAAGAGTTTGACAGCTGTTTTGACTATTAGATATGGAATGAAAAGATATGGCAAATGCTGTCATGATTATAAACTACCTAAGGATATTCTGCGAAAAATTGGATCACAGGAGGCATATACATGTTTCTTTCAATCATCCTCCTCATCCTCATCATCGCAGGAGCAAACACAGCAGGAAATAGCTACAGAAACTGAAGAGGAGTTGTTTGACTGGGATTTGGCAGATCTGGAATAAACTTCATTCTAATATTCAGTGATAATAATAAATTATAATGTGCTACTTTATAACATTTTGAATGAATACCACCAGTTCTTGTTTTAGTGATTTCCCAAAAAATAGTATTGAAATTTGGTGCTTTTTTGGCTTGAAAGTAGTTCTGATTGGGATTTGGCGGATCTGGAATAAACTTCATTGTAATATTCAGTGATAATAATAAATTATAATGTGCTACTTTATAACATTTTGAATGAATACCACCAGTGCTTGTTTTAGTGATTTCCCAAACAATAGTATTGCAATTTGGTGCTTTTTTGGCTCGAAAGTAGTTCTGATTGGGATTTGGTGAATCTGGAATAAACTTCATTCTAATATTCAGATGATAATAATAAATTATAATGTGCTACTTTATAACATTTTGAATGAATACCACCAGTGCTTGTTTTAGTGATTTCCCCAAAATAGCATTGCAATGTGGTGCATTTTTGGCTCGAAAGTAGTTCTGATTGGGATTTGGCGGATCTGGAATAAACTTCATTGTAATATGAAGTGATAATAATAAATTATACTGTGCTACCTTGTTACATTTGTAATAAAAACAGTTTGTGCTTTTTTTTTGGGGGTGCTTCCTAAAATATTTTGGTGCTTTTTAGTATTTTTTTGGGTCTATTTTGGTGCTTTTTCATCAAAGGGAGATGGCAACACTGCTTGTAGGTAAGGCTGCTGTGGAAGACGGACCAGACATGGACCAGGCAGACATCCTGAATGCTCTACGAGAATTAAACCGTTTGCGAGAACCAAGTCATGATTGTGAATCTACAACCATGGGCAGGCAGCGAGAACAGCAAGTTAAAAGAGGTGTGGCCAAACAGGAACACTACGCAGGAAGTCAAAGAAGAGTAATAAACCAACACAGAACTGGTGTCGTGAGCCGCTACACGCTGGGGGATTTATTGAGGAAAGACTTACGGACTGAATGTTTCGATGTGCAATGGGGATGATCTGTCGTCTAACTAACTCAATTCAACTCGACTCATTTCAACTCAACTAAGCTCAGCTTAACTCAACTCAGTTGAATAACAACAATACACATCAGCTACGATCATCAAGATCTATCCTGGCCCAGCAGGTTGAATTCTGGCCGCTTGGCTGTACGGATGTTGAACAACATGGGCGCTAGCCCTGTGGCAGACAGACAGTACAGCAAATTACCCCTTTAAACACCTTAAGGCGTATTTTTGGCAGGCTTATATAGGGTGTATTTTTAATAACTGTGGGGTTCTTGAAAATATTGCCGTTCCAAGTTTTGTATTCACCCTTTGTGGAGTTCATGCAACATAAACGGTAAATATAAAACTTAGAGCGGCAATATTTTCAAAAAACCCTACATTCATTAAAAATACATCCTGTATTTGTATACACCAATCAGCCACTCGGGGATGGGGAAGAGGTGATATGATCAGTATCTCGACAGCCGCATTTACATCACAAGGCCGCTTTGGTACCCGTATTAGTAGGCTGGGTCTACAGGGCAGATGGGTCTTTTTTTTAAAATTCGCCTCGATTCAGATTTGAGCCTATGCCCGCCGGGCTGGCACGCGAGCATTTAACCACTACGCCACCGCGACTCCCTGCCCTGAGGCAGACCAAGATTTGTTTGTGTCTTCACTGGCTTTGAACTCCAGGGTAGCCCATATACGTCCTACTACTTCTATTGCACTGGACTGATTGTTGCGTAAGGATTAGCTGTCCCTATTACCAGTGTCCCTCGCCATCAGGCGAATCCACTCCGACTTTAGAGGTACTTTTAAATTTACGTCCCCAAGTCAAAGACGGAGAAGTCAATTTTTAGTTCAATAGACCGGTGTAGGGTTTGATCACACATCCTCGGCCTCAGTGCACCGGATGTTTAACAACGTGCGTTCTTATCCATTTGGTCATGCTGATCTCCTGACCAAGATTATGATTGTACATAAAGAGTAAAAGCGACCACAGCTCAGTCAAGAGTCGCATTAATCCTCTCTCATCTTCTCACACCCCCCACGACACCTTACCCAAACTGGTGATTACCTCCGTTGTTATTGTCTTGTGTTCAGACTAACAACACTGTTAGTTGTATGTCCATTTCAGGATCTCGCATTCAACTCCAGCATTTTTTACTGTTTTTGTTTTCTAGGCAACTCTACTATAAGAGGTCTGCATGGCCGAGAGGTTTATCACGCTCGCGTTTAAGCTTCATGTACGCTGGCAGTGTGGTAGTGGGTTCACTCCACACACCGGGTGTCACTAGAACATGAACGTTGACTTCTATTTCAGAAAGCAATGGCAAGCTATTGCACGTAAAATTGACCAAACAATCAACCTGGGGTTGATTACGATGTCCTGTGTATTATAAGCAGTTAACTGTAATAGTTTCCAGACATCAATCAATGAATCAATGAATCAATCAATCAATCAGTTGCCGTCTCCACAATGAAGACTGGCTGCAATGGACCTCCAGCACTGTCTGTCTCGCCCTGACTACATTCTGTCAGATTGTTCGTCCATCTCTGATGCTATGTTCCCACTTGTATCTTTGTCTACTTCTTGATAGCTTGCATTTTAACCTTGCCCTTTAGTATGGTTTTTATGAGAAAAGTATGTCTTTTACCATGGCTGAAATATTTCACTTGCCTCTTTTTTTTTTAATTTCTTTCATCAACTCTCTTTTCATTCCCAGTTTTTCTAGAACCTCTTGTATTTCATCGTTTTTGTTTCCATGAAATACGACGTATTCTTCTGTATATCCACATCTCCAGATATCGGAAGGATACACATGTTGTAATGATAGATTGATACAACTGCTTGATATTAAA
>JACEFZ010011559.1:72500-107500 GCA_014155875.1 Cepaea nemoralis | reverse complement strand
TTATCTCTCATCGGGGCATAGGTCCTGAAACACCTCACCTCAAGTCCTCCTATCCTTAGCTTCTTCTTCTTCTTTCGTTCGCTTGAAATATGTCTATAACTGCAGTGCTGTCTCTTGTATGAATTGAACTGTCTTTTTCAGTTCAAACAGCGGTCCATAGAGTTTATCTTCCACTGTCGTCTCTCTAGGCCAGAAGGTTTGCCTAGACATGTTATATTTTGGGCAGTCTTGGAGTATATGCTCTGCTGTCTGCGACGCCAATCCACATGTACACATGGCTGTTTCACCAATCTTGAATTTTGTATACATGTGGTTGCGTAATCTATTGTGCCCTGTTCTGAGGCGCAGAATAATGACTTGTTCTGGTCTATCCATAACGTGGTAGTCATCTTGAGCAGGTTTTGGTGGCTTTCTGACTGATTTGATCATTCTTTTCTTTTGGTGGTATGTTACAGGCACATCAGGCTGTTCTTCTTTGGCTCCTTCCTTAGCCAATTGATCAGCTCTGTCGTTCCCGGGTACTCCACAGTGGGATGGTATCCACTGTATGGTGACCTTATGCTGACTGCTAAGTTCAGAAAGTAGTGTACTTAGTACTGGCAATTTCCGAGACAGGAGCGCCTCGAGTACTGATTTTGCATCTGTCAATAGCACCACAGGTTGTGTACCATTTCTGGTATTTAGTAATTTCTCTGTTGCTATCTTGATTGCCTCAATTTCAGCATCGTAGTTATGGCAGTACTTTCCTGTCGGTACTCTAGCTGTGTCCCTGGTATTATTTGGGTATTTTATGTACACTCCCGCTCCTCCATTTCGAACAGCATTTTGTGCTGACCCATCTGTGTAGACTCGGATCCAGAGGTCCTGTGGACATTCTTCATCAAGGAAGCTGAGAGTGGCTGTTCTGCGCTGCACACTTTTCTGATCTTCCTTGTCAAATATTCCTCTCACTTTTGTCTGGATTTGTAATGATAGTCTATGCTCATCTTTCCATGGAGTTCGCTCTGGAATAGTTGTTAGGGGGATACCAACTGTGGGCAGATCAGTGGTTTCTCTGCAGAGTCGTTTGGCCTTGTGGATAAAACTACTTCTTTTCAACCGCCCCATAGCTAGGTTTTCAAATCTGTTCTTCATAGGGTGGCCTGGCAAGCTGAGGAACTTTTCTGCTTGTATTACCGTTTTCGTATCTCTGCGCTCACTCAGTGCTTGTGTCCTCCCCATCTTCTCCATTTCCACTATAGGGGTTGATCTCATCCCTCCTGTGGTGACTCTAAGTGCTTGATTTTGCACTTTGTCCAGCTCTTGTAGTGTGGTTTTTGCTGCCGAACACCATGCAGTTGACCCGTATTCCAGGTGTGGTCGTATGCTCTGTTGATAAACTTTGCTAAGTATTTTCCCACTGGCTCTCCATGTGGTTCCACTTAGCTTTCTCAGGATGGCTATTTTCCTTCTGGCTTTTGCTACTGCTTTGTTGATGTGCTTTCTCCATGTCAGCCTGCCATCAAATGTTACTCCAAGGTATGTTGGTTCTTTATCTTCTCGTAGGGGTGTTCCATTTATCTGGATGGTCCCTGCCTTTTGTTTTGGAGAGAGGGTAAATAGGGTGGTGCTGCACTTGTCAGTGTTTATGCTGACACACCATCTATTTGCCCATGCAACAAATGTATCTACAGCTCTTTGTAGTAATCTGGTGGCCACTGATGCATGTTCATTTGTGCTCCATAGAACCAGGTCATCAGCATACATTGCGGCTTTAATTCCATGCGGTAGATTAGCAACGAGATCATTGATGAAGATTAGAAAGAGTGTGGGGGACAATACTCCGCCCTGGGGAACTCCGTGACGCAGTAGTACTTTCTTGCTCTTTAGTCCGTCTATCTGTACTCGGGCTCTTCTGTTGTGCAAGTATGCTTTCACCCATTTGTACATTCTTCCATTGACTTTGCAGTTTCTCAGTTTATTCATCAGACCTTCTTTCCAGACTTTGTCAAAGGCTTTCTTCAAATCTATCCATGCCGCAAGCACCAGCTTCTTCTCTTGGAATGCATCCTCAATTTCTTGAGAGAGGTAGGTTGTCTGATCTTCCGTAGAGTAGCACTGCCTAAAGCCAGCCTGCTGTGGCACAAGGATGTTTTTACTTTCAATGTACCACTGCAGTCTGTGATTGATGATGCGCTCCAGTGTTTTGCAGAGACAGCTGGTGAGGCTAATTGGTCTGTAGCTAGAGGCAATGGAACTATCTTTCCCTGATTTTAGGAGGGGTATCATGATTGCTTCTCTCCAGGCTTGTGGAACACTGCCTAAGGTCCAACTATTATTGAAGATCTGCAACAGATTTGCTTTGGCCTCTTTTCCTAGGTTCCTGATCATTTCATTGGAGATACCATCAGCTCCTAGTGACTTTCTCATTTTCAGTTTTCATATGGCTAGCTCCAGTTCGCTGATTGTGATGGGTGCCTCCAGAACCTCATGTACTATTTCCTTCTGTCCTGTATGTTGCCGTTTCTCTTGAATCTCTTGTTGTTTCTCTGGACTGATTTTGATATTGTTATCTTGTGCGAATGAGTCCGCAAAATGGTCAGCTGCTTGCTTTCTTGTTAAGATGTTTCCATCTTTATGTAGTGCAATTTTTGAGTTTCTCCCTGTGCCCTCATCGTTAAGTTGTTTTATTAGCTTCCACAATTTCCTTGTGTCTCTTTCAAAGTTCAGAGATTCTGTTTTTTCCTGCCAGCTTTTCCGTCTAGCCTGCAGCTTGGCCCTTGAAATTTGGTTTTTTGCATGCTGGAATTTATTGTGGTGCACTTGGCTGGGTGTGGCCTCTGCTTGCTTTCTACATACTTCCACATCATTATGCAACTGTTCCAGTTCACTACTCCAGTAGGGTTTATATTGTTTACGGGCTCCTCTTGGTACTGTTTCTCGCGCTGCCTGTAGTATGCATTTCCCAAACTCTTCAACTACTTTATTTATGTCTTTCTCAGTGTTCAGGTTTCTAACCAGTATGCTGGTGCGATGCTTGTACACTGCCCAGTCTGCTTTCTTGTAGTTCCACCTCGAGAGGGTGCTGCTTTCACTTACAAGCTCATTTTCTACAGTTAGAAAGACTGGTCGATGGTCACTGCCACCTAGTTGTTTCCCAACAATTTGTGTAATGTTTCCACTCCAGGTCTGGTGAATGAAAAGCCAGGTCAGGTGTAGTTGTAGAGTGCCATGATCTCGAGTAGAAAGTATGTGGGTCGGACGGCTTGTTAACCAAGATGAATCTATTCTCATCCTGCCAGTCTTCCAGTCTCTCTCCTCTCTGGTCCATGTGATCATAGCCCCAACTCTGCGAGTGGCTGTTGAAATCGCCGCACACAATCATTTTTTCTGTTAATGGTAGTGTGTCCAGTGCCTGTGGACGGTCATTTGGACAGTAGTAATTGATCAGATGTAGGTCTGTATTGCCTGTTTTAAGTTTAAGTGTCTGATACTCAGCCCCTTCCATATAGACTTCGATTTGGGAAGCAGTGATGTTATTTTTTACAAGGGTAAGTATCCCACCTTTTCGCCTGTCCTTTCGGTCAGATCGGTAACACTGGTAGCCTCTGATTTTGAAGGCTATATTTTCGTTGAGGTGAGTTTCTTGCAAGCAACATATGCTTACTTTTTTCTTTGTCCAGGATGTTTTCTAATTCTACTTTTTTGTTGCTGACTCCCTCCGCATTCCAGTGCATTATTTTAAGTCTTAGTTTAGTATGGCCAGCTGTTCTATTCTCATGTCCCCTGGCTCCACAGGACATCTGAGAAGGACCTCCAGCAGTTGGGGTTGGACCCTTTCGAGACATAGGGCCCGGCACTACGCCTGCCTGGGGGTCCAAAGCAGGGCGAGCACCATAACGTTTAGCAGCAGTCGACATATTCCATTTTGCGTAATTGCGTGGCATCCTGATTTCTGTGGTGCGCCTCCTGGCTGGTTGCCTCCGTCTTCAGCACCTTTCCTTTGCTAGAGCAGACTGTGGTCTCACTCGAGTTTAGATGTGTACACACGCACACACGTGTCTGCACATGCATGTATGTGTATACACATCTAGAGCACACTGGTTATTTTCCGGCGCCAGATACTCGCCGTCGCCCCTTCTCCTGTTAGTTAAAACAGTTCCGCCACGTGAAGGCCAGGAGTTGGACTTTTGCTGCAGAGGTTATGTATTCACGAGCCATTGGGGTATTTAAGCAATGTTGGGCGCTCACCCCAACACTGCGCCCCAGCTACATACAGCAACATTTGGAACCCTATCTTTAGCTGTCTCAAGCAGCTTTATCTATGTCCTCCCTATATTATTTATCCCGTTTCTACCTCACTCCTCTGTGAGTGTGTACGTCTTCCTCTGTTTCTTGTGTCCTCTAAGTTCCAGACAAAAGCCTTTCTAGTTAAACAGTTCTCAGTATTTCTCAGGGTATGTCCTATTCTAGGTAGAAAAAAGAGTTCTTGCATGTTACATAAAACCAATTTTAACATACGGCTGCGAATCTTGGATAATTAGTAAACAGGCGAAAAAATCCATTGAAGCCTTGGAGATGTGGTTTTATAGAAGAATGATGAATAATAATTGGACAGCCAAGAAGAGCAATCAGAACGTTTTAAAGGGAAGCTGAGTGGCAAAGACAACTTATCACAAACATCAGAAAGAGGCAGTCATTGTTTCTTGGTCGCGTTATGAGAAAACAAAACTGAAGTATATTGTGACAACCGGACAAATTTGTGGAAAGAGAGAAAGAGAAAGGCGCGTGAGAAGATTCTCGACAGTCTTATGTCATGGCACGGAAAGGAGTCAACACACGAATTGATCCATGACGTTGGAAATCGTAATTTGTGGAGAGGCATGACCACCCACGCCAGCCGGCATGACACTGCTTGATGTCCGATCCAGTGCTATCGTCTTTTCCTGACCCCTTGATTCACTGGTATTTGTCTAACTCTCTACACGAGCTCCACATTGGTGATTTTGTCCGACCATTGTATTCCTTCAATTTTATGCTATTCTGTTAATTGCTGCTTACTTTTATTTTCTTTACTACACCCTCGTAACAACTTATCGCGAAAGGAGAGAATTATATGCTGTTAGGTGGCGTTCTGTAATAAACCATACCATTTAAAAGATGCAGTGCCAAACAAACGTACTTCAAGTAACAAGAGGAACAACATGAGATGAGTGCCAAACAAACGTACTTCAAGTAACAAGAGGAACAACATGAGATGGGTGCCAAACAAACGTACTTCAAGTAACAAGAGGAACAACATGAGATGAGTGCCAAACAAATGTACTTCAAGTAACAAGAGGAACAACATGAGATGAGTGCCAAACAAACGTACTTCAAGTAACAAGAGGAACAACATGAGATGGGTGCCAAACAAACGTACTTCAAGTAACAAGAGGAACAACATGAGATGAGTGCCAAACAAACGTACTTCAAGTAACAAGAGGAACAACATGAGATGAGTGCCAAACAAACGTACTTCAAGTAACAAGAGGAACAACATGAGATGAGTGCCAAACAAACGTACTTCAAGTAACAAGAGGAACAACATGAGATGAGTGCCAAACAAGCGTACTTCAAGTAACAAGAGGAACAACATGAGATGAGTGCCAAACAAACGTACTTCAAGTAACAAGAGGAACAACATGAGATGAGTGCCAAACAAACGTACTTCAAGTAACAAGAGGAACAACATGAGATGAGTGCCAAACAAACGTACTTCAAGTAACAAGAGGAACAACATGAGATGAGTGCCAAACAAACGTACTTCAAGTAACAAGAGGAACAACATGAGATGAGTGCCAAACAAACGTACTTCAAGTAACAAGAGGAACAACATGAGATGAGTGCCAAACAAACGTACTTCAGGTAACAAGAGGAACAACATGAGATGAGTGCCAAATAAAAAGTAGTTTTGGATCAACCAAAAATGGATGACGGAATATGGGAAGTAGGGGTGTGTTACATTTATGACTTAAAAGTTTTTAATATGCCATAATATGGTAACAGACATATTATGTTATACATCAAATTAAAGGGCGTTGCGTAGTGAAATAGTACTGTATATAAGCCCACGGCAGATGTGGAAAGTAGCTTAAGACTATTAATCATCCCATGGCACTGAATCAGTTAATCTGTGAAAGATGGGTGGTGTCTGTTTAGTTTGAATGGGAGTGGCAGTTGAAGAGAGAAAGGTGGACGGGGAAAAAGTTATTCTGGTGTTCTCAGGCCAACAGGTTATAATAACCAATATAAATAACACCTAACTGGGCCACACCCCATTTTGTGAATTTCAAATTGAGTTTTTTTTTTTTTTAGAAACAATTCATCTTATGTGGTTTATAAAACAAATTCCGTTATATTAAATTTAAATCAAATGTGTTTGTTAGTGTGTTCTTAAACATTGTTTCTCCACTTTCCTACACTTAAGGAAGGTTGCAAAATAGCTTTCAGGTTTATTTACTGGTCAGTCGTTGTTATTATTACTTTCTTCTTCTTCTTCTTCTTCTTCTTCTTCTTCTTCTTCTTCTTCTTCTTCTTCTTCTTCTTCTTCTTCTTCTTCTTCTTCTTCTTCTTCTTCTTCTGAGTGGGTGGGTGGATGGGGGATGTATGGGTGAGTGGGGAGATATGTGTGTGGGTAGGGGGGGTGGGGGTGGGGGTGGTGGTGTCTGTGGGGATGCGTGAGGGTGGGGATGTGTCTGTGTGTGGGTGGGGAGATGTGTGTGCAGGTGGGGATGTGTGTATGGGTGGAAGATGTGTGAGTGGGTGAGGGATGTGAGTGTGGTTGGGTGCTGGATGTGTGGGTTGATGGGGGATGTGTGGTTGGGGGATGGGTGATTGGGTTTGGGTGGGTGGAGGATGTGTGGGTGGGTGAGTGTGTGGGATGTGCGTGGTGAGGATGTGTGTGTATGAGTGGGGGATGTGTGAGTGGGGTGAGGGATGTGTGTGGGTGGTGAGGGGTGTGTGGGTTTGTGGGGTGTGCGTGGGTAGCGAATGTGTGATTGAGGGATTTGTGGATGGAGGAAGGGAGATTGGTGGTGTGTGGGTCGGTGGGTCGGTGGAGAATGTGTGGGTGAGTGAGTGTGTGTGGGTTTGTGAATGTGTGTGTGTGTGTGTGTGTGTGTGGGGTGGGGATGTGGTTGGGAGATGTGTGTTTGGCTGGGTGGTTGGGGGTGGATGATTTGTGGGGTGTATGGATGGATGGGTGGATGATGCATGGGTGGGTGAGTGTGTGTGTGTGTTGAGGGATGTGTGGGTGGGTGCGGGATGTGTGTGTGAGTGGGTGCAGGAAGTGTTGGTTGGCGTGGGGATGTGTTTGTGGTTGGGGGATGTGTATTTGGCTGGGTGGTTGTGGGTGGGGTGGGTGGATGGAGGATGTGTGGGTGGGTAAGTGTATGTGGGTTGGAAAATAGGTGGGATATGTGTGTGTGGGTGGGAAGATGTGTGTAGATGGGGCATGTGTTTGTGGGGGGATGGGTGAGTGAGTGGGGGGATGTATTTGTGCCTAGTGATGTGTTTGTGGGTGGGGTGTGTGGGGGGATGTGTGGTGTGTGGGGGATGTGTGGGGTGTGGGAGTAAGTGGGGGATGTTTAGTGTGTAGGGTTGTGTTGGTGGGTAGGGGTGTGTGGGTGGGTGGGGCATGTGTCTCATAACATGGTAATATGCATTGTTTATGATTACAGTATCCATTTTACAATGTTTTTTCCTATGTGAATTTATCATGCACTATTGATGAACGAAAGATGAGTAATTTAAAGGGCCGAATGTAAGACGGGCCTGCGTGCCCAATTTGTGACTCTTTGAAAATAAAGTTCAATCAATCGATCAATCAATCAATCAATCAATCAATCAACCAATCAGCCAGTCAATCAATCAATCAATCAATCAGTCCTCTTCTTCTTGCTCCTCTTCTTATTTTTCGTTTTATTCTCCTCAACCTTCTTCTTCTCCTCCTTCTTTCTCCTTGTCTTCCCCTTTCTCCTTCCTCTTCTTCTTGCTCTTATTGTTCATTCTCTCCTCCTTCTTCTTCCCCTCCTTCTTCTTTCTCCCCCAGCCCCTTTGTTCTTCTTCTTGCTTATTGTGGGGTGGTAAATATAATAAATTAGAATAAGGACAGGTTTCGCTAGGGGTATTCAGTATGAATGGGGTTTCAATCCCAAACACGCCCTCTATAGGAATTAATATATTGGCTCGTAACCCCCAAGTATTGAACAAGGCAGAAAAGGGTGCAAGTTCAACACTAACATAAAAGAAAATGTTTCCCATAGAAGGCTGGGAGATCCGGGAAGTTCTACCACAGACACCCGAGTACTAATAACTCTACCCAGAGGGTGTGTCTATGTGTAAGTGCCCCGCCCCACATTTAATCTCCCACATATATATAAACAATGACAAGTATCCACTGTCATGCACATCCACAGTATTATACAACAGAGGGACAACAACCAATGTTAGACGCAACAACTGGATTACATTGACAGAGGAAAAACAGCCACTGTTAGACAAAAACAGTACAATGACTCACTGTATCACATAACAGTAACAATAACTCACTGTATCACATAACAGTAACAATAACTGGACTATAAACATCAATTTTGGAACAACAGGTTAACAATGAAGTAACTGCAAGGCTTGGTTAAACCAAACAAACAAACAATTGTATTGTGGAAAACATTTGGGTTCTGGAAAACCCTGTTGGCTACAATATGACATATACATGAAAGAATTATCATATTTCAGGCAATGCCCACAAAGTATACAACCAAACAGAAGTCCCCAAAAATATTTCCCCAAAAAAGGTTCACATCAAATACATGTGTCAAACGCAAAACAAAGTAAATAATCCATACAAAGAAATAGATAAAGAAAATCTATCTAATCTGTCTATAGAAATATCCTAGGGGTCTGATGATGACTCCCTCTCCTTCAATATCCACTAGAAAAAGTCTGGCCATAATCACACTCTCTATAATCCAGGAAAACAGCTGCTTTGCATATATCCACCTATTTAGAAAATTGGGGATTGCACACACACACACACACAGAACTTTCACTTCTGGATCATATATCCATCGCGAAAAACATGTAGGAGTAATCCATATGAATCCAATGTGGATATACTGTAATCTCTCAAGTCACAGTTGCTAAGTCACTGGGCTAGGAGCGTTCCAGGGTGATATAACAGACAGGTATAAATAAGTCTGAAGCATTCTGGCGTGGCGTGACACACAGGAGTCCATGTGATTGATTCGATCAGGATCAGGCACAAACACTTTCAGTATCTCTTTGGATGAGGAGTGACATCACATAATCCATTAGAATTTCCTGACAGAACTAACTTGAATGGGGCATGAATATTCCAGCCCCTTTCTCTGGGTTAAGATGTAGGTTATTCTTTCTTCAGCTGAATATACGACTTGATTGACGGGAGTTGGTAATGTGCTTGATTATCCATGTCTGGGATATGATGGATGAGAAGATTCAAAGGAAGCTGGGAGTTCACACAATCAGTTGGTAAATCCATACTGGTAAATGATGGTGAATTCCAGACTATCCATGAGCCTCTGGAATATGACAGTTGAACGTGGACTTCAGGCGGTGACTTTTAGAAGAGGTTATACTCTGTATCCATCTAGGCCAGGCATGCCTCATGTCTTTGCAGACATTGCAACGATTAACACCGTCTGTAAGTTCCCAGAGGTAGGGAATCCACTTCAGCATATTTAAAATCCGTTAAGTATCCAGGCATTGACATTCAGGTTCAGGGTGAGTAGCAGTAACCAGCACTCTTTCGTAGAATATTAGAGGAGGCTGATATCCCAGTTTCCTGCCTCTAAATCCAAACAAGTTGACTATAAATCCAGTGCCAAGCATGGTGACTAGTGCCAATACTCCACCGCCATCTCTAGCGCCTATGTAGAGTGAAGAAGAACAGGGTCGATATAGATTAGTAATACAACCCAAACATTGATAATTGTATCATAATAAAATCTACATTCTTATAACAATGTATCATAATAAAACATACATTCTGATAACAATGGATCATAATAAACCATACATTCTGATACCAATGTATCATGATTTAAAATTAGAGGGAACAAAAGGGAAGAAAAAAAAGTGTAGCTAGTTCCCTAGCACTTGTCGCCTACTGTAGAGTTTTGACCCACTCCAAAAGTGAGTAAGGTATCTACTCAATAGGTACATCTCTTCTGGACTGATACTGGAGCTTCCTGGGAGGTTTTCTTCACCTCCTAAATATGCAAACATCTTTTGATAGTACCGCTGTCACATCATGGAAAAAGTTCCTGAGACAATGTCCTCATGTACACAATTCATAAATCTCCTTTCCATAGTTACAAACAGCATTATGTGACTACCACTGACAAATGGCAAAAAGGCTAGCTACCAATCAGTCATCTCCTCCTGCATCATCATCATCATCATCATCATCATCATCATCATCATCATCATCATCATCATCATCATCATCATCATCATCATCATGTGTTTGTCCCCAATGGGGGGGGGGGGGAGTTAAAAGATCTACTCCAACAGTAACATCATGAATAGAATATACATATGATGAATAACAGAAAACCTTGTTAGTCTTTTACTAAACATGGTATGAACTCTCTAGTGGGTATTACCCAACATCTCAAAATACTCATAAAAGAGAAATCATGGGAATCCTTTCCCCATACACTTGAGATTATGTATATCATACCACATGAAAATCCCATAACATCATTTATGAAAAAGGACTACAAGACAATCTCTGTGTATTTACAACCAGGTAAACAAAAGATTAACT
This sequence comes from Cepaea nemoralis, assembly GCA_014155875.1. NCBI lineage: Eukaryota > Metazoa > Mollusca > Gastropoda > Stylommatophora > Helicidae > Cepaea > Cepaea nemoralis. The sequence continues at coordinate 96,666 of JACEFZ010011559.1, read as the reverse complement.
CCTAAGTGCATGAAAAAGTCAAGCGAGAATATATATCTCTCTCTCTCTATCTAACAACCTATATTAAAGTTGTACACAAATGTGAGATAGTAATATTTCTCCATCATAAGAGCAGAAATACAAAATAAGCACTCAGGAAAAAACACTTTAAAACACAGAGACCAGTTGTGAAAAATAAGCATTTAGGAATAAAGTAAGTTCACAAAATCATCTCAGAAGAATGACTCATAGCAAGATTATATTGTAAGCTTTATGAAGGCTGACTGGACAACATGGCGATGTCCAGGCTGTGTGACGTAAACCAACATTTCAATGAAAGCGATTCTCCTAATTTTCACACACACAACTTCAATCATGATATTAGTTGCCACAAAGCATTTATCCTAATACATAACATGATATGTTGTATATAATATAATGCTCACCTAAAACGCAGAGAATAAGTGGGCTTTAAATTAACCCATTAACAATGGGTCACCCGCTAACATTGGAGAAACATGGCGATTGACCAGACCGCTTTGTCTACCAAGCCTTTGCCTAGATTAAGCCTGTGTTTCCGGGGCGCGGCCAATCAATTGTCATAAAACGAAACGAAATTTCGTTTCGTTAATTCTCCCGTCGGGCTTTTTAATAGCCTCTACTCTTCAGATAGCGTGTCCTAGCAACGTCTGCTGGAAAAGACTGAGGGATGATGACATATATGGCACACTTATAATACTTGTTCATTTGATTGTGTTTGGTCGAAACGTACTTTTTGTTTGATACAGAATCAGTTAAAATACTCTTCGCAACTTTGTCTTCTTGTCGTGGCTATTGTTACCATATACACAGGGGATCTCGACGCTTTGGGACCCTGATAGCTCACAAAAGGTGCGCTGCTGATCTTTTGGGACACATTTTACAAGATTTCTAACTATTTCTTGGCTACGGGTTTTGAGGATATAATCGCAATTATAGAAAACTTTTCAAATATAAATAAAGTGGCAGCATGGAAAAAGAAGAAAGCAGTATATGCTTTAGACTTCAAAAGGACTTTATCTACCTTATGTCATCAACATCATTGAAGTACAGATACAGTATACTTTGGTCCTCAAAAGGACTTCATCCGCCTTATGTCATCAACATCATTGACGTACAGACACAGTATACTTTGGTCCTCAAAAGGACTTCATCCGCCGAATGTCATCAACATCATTGACGTACAGACACAGTATACTTTGGTCCTCAAAAGGACTTCATCCGCCTTATGTCATCAACATCATTGACATACAGACACAGTATACTTTGGTCCTCAAAAGGACTTCATCCGCCGTATGTCATCAACATCATTGACGTACAGACACAGTATACTTTGGTCCTCAAAAGGACTTCATCCGCCTTATGTCATCAACATCATTGACGTACAGACACAGTATACTTTGGTCCTCAAAAGGACTTCATCCGCCTTATGTCATCAACATCATTGACGTACAGAAACAGTATGCTTTGATCCTCAAAAGGACTTCATCCACCTTATGTCATCAACATCATTGACGTACAGACACAGTACACTTTGGTCCTCTAAAGGACTTCATCCGCCTTATGTCATCAACATCATTGACGTACAGACACAGTACACTTTGGTCCTCAAAAGGACTTCATCCGCCTTATGTCATCAACATCAATGACGTACAGACACAGTATACTTTGGTCCTCAAAAGGACTTTATCTGTCTTATGTCATCAACATCATTGACGTACAGACACAGTATACTTTGGTCCTCAAAAGGACTTTATCTGTCTTATGTCATCAACATCATTGACGTACAGACACAGTATACTTTGATCCTCAAAAGGACTTCATCCGCCTTATGTCATCAACATCATTGACGTACAGACACAGTATACTTTGATCCTCAAAAGGACTTCATCTGCCGAATGTCATCAGCATCATTGACGTACATACACAGTATACTTTGATCCTCAAAAGGACTTCATCCGCCTTATGTCATCAACATCATTGACGTACAGACACAGTATACTTTGATCCTCAAAAGGATTTCATCCGCTGAATGTCATCAGCATCATTGACGTACAGACACAGTATACTTTGATCCTCAAAAGGACTTCAACCGCCTTATGTCATCAACATCATTGACGTACAGACACAGTATACTTTGATCCTCAAAAGGACTTCATCCGCTTTATGTCATAAACATCATTGACGTACAGACACAGTATACTTTGGTCCTCAAAAGGACTTCATCCGCCTTATGTCATAAACATCATTGACGTACAGACACAGTATACTTTGATCCCCAAAAGGACTTCATCCGCTGTATGTCATCAGCATCATTGACGTACAGACATAGTATACTTTGATCCTCAAAAGGACTTCATCCGCCGTATGTCATCAACATCATTGAAGTACAGACACAGTATACTTTGATCCTCAAAAGGACTTCATCCGCCTTATGTCATCAGCATCATTGACGTACAGACACAGTATACTTTGATCCTCAAAAGGACTTCATCCGTCTTATGTCATCAGCATCATTGACGTACAGACACAGTATACCTTGATCCTCAAAAGGACTTCATCCGCATTATGTCATCAACATCATTGATGTACAGACACAGTATACTTTGGTCCTCAAAAGGACTTCATCCGCCGTATGTCATCAACATCATTGACGTACAGACACAGTATTACTTTGATTCTCAAAAGGACTTCATCCGCCTATATGTCATCAAACATCATTGACGTCCAGACACAGTACACTTTGATCCTCAAAGGACTTCATCCGCCTTATGTCATCAACATCATTGACGTACAGACACAGTACACTTTGATCCTCAAAGGACTTCATCCGCCTTATGTCATCAACATCATTGACGTACAGACACAGTACACTTTGGTCCTCAAAGGACTTCATCCGCCATATGTCATCAAACATCATTGACGTACAGACACAGTTATACTTTGATCCTCAAAAGGACTTCATCCGCCATTATGTCATCAACATCATTGAACGTACAGACACAGTACACTTTGGTCCTCAAAGGACTTCATTCCGCCTATGTCATCAACATCATTGACCGTACAGACACAGTATACTTTGATCCTCAAAAGGACTTCATCCTCCTTATGTCATCAATCATCATTGACGTACAGACACAGTACACTTTGAGTCCTCAAAAGGACTTCATCCATCCATATGTCATCAACATCATTGACATACAGACACAGTATACTTTGATCCTCAAAAGGACTTCATCCGCCGTATGTCATCAGCATCATTGACGTACAGACATAAGTTCAAGTTTGAGGTTAGCATGGTGGAATAGATAAGAACGCTCACTCTTAAATTTCCTATGTGCTGATGTCGAGGTAGTGGGTTCAACCCCTACACTGGTCAATTGAACTAAAATGACTTCTCGTCCTTGCCTGAAGGATGTAAATTACAAGTATCTCAGAAGTCAGAGTGGGTTCGTCTGATGGCGAGGGACACTGGTAATAGGGAATGTTCACCCACATGCAATAATCAGTCCAGTACACTGCGGGTACGTAGTGGCATATGTGTGGACTACATGAGTTTAAAGGGAGAGAACGAAAAAAAATACCTGTTACTGACCTGGTTTCTCTAGTATGACAGTTGCCCCATGTTTGTCCCTGTTACTGACCTGGTTTCTCTAGTATGACAGTTGCCCCATGTTTGTCCCTGTTACTGACCTGGTTTCTCTAGTATGACCGTTGCTCCATGTTTGTCCCTGTTACTGACCTGGTTTCTCTAGTATGACCGTTGCTCCATGTTTGTCCCTGTGACTGACCTGGTTTCTCTAGTATGACAGTTGCCCCATGTTTGTCCCTGTGACTGACCTGGTTTCTCTAGTATGACAGTTGCCCCATGTTTGTCCCTGTTACTGACCTGGTTTCTCTAGTATGACAGTTGCCCCATGTTTGTCCCTGTGACTGACCTGGTTTCTCTAGTATGACCGTTGCTCCATGTTTGTCCCTGTTACTGACCTGGTTTCTCTAGTATGACCGTTGCTCCATGTTTGTCCCTGTTACTGACCTGGTTTCTCTAGTATGACAGTTGCCCCATGTTTGTCCCCTGTTACTGACCTGGTTTCTCTAGTATGACCGTTGCCCCATGTTTGTCCCTGTTACTGACCTGGTTTCTCTAGTATGGGACCGTTGCTCCATGTTTGTCCCTGTTACTGACCTGGTTTCTCTAGTATGACCGTTGCTCCATGTTTGTCCCTGTTACTGACCTGGTTTCTCTAGTATGACCGTTGCTCCATGTTTGTCCCTGTGACTGACCTGGTTTCTCTAGTATGACAGTTGCTCCATGTTTGTCCCTGTTACTGACCTGGTGTCTCTAGTATGACCGTTGCTCCATGTTTGTCCCCTGTTACTGACCTGGTTCTCTAGTATGACCGTTGCCTCCATGTTTGTCCCTGTTACTGACCTGGTTTCTCTAGTATGACCGTTGCTCCATGTTTGTCCCTGTTACTGACCTGGTTTTCTCTAGTATGACCGTTGCCTCCATGTTTGTCCCTGTGACTGACCTGGTTTCTCTAGTATGACAGTTGCTCCATGTTTGTTCCCTGTGACTGACCTGGTTTCTCTAGTATGACCGTTGCCCCATGTTTGTCCCTGTTACTGACCTGGTTCTCTAGTATGACAGTTGCTCCATGTTTGTCCCTGTGACTGACCTGGTTTCTCTAGTATGACAGTGTGCTCCATGTTTGTCCCTGTGACTGACTGGTTTCTCTAGTATGACAGTTGCTCCAGTTTGTCCCCTGTGACTGACCTGGTTTCTCTAGTATGACCGTTGCCCATGTTTGTCCCTGTACTGACTGGTTTCTCTAGTATTGACCGTTTCCCCATGTTTGTCCCTGTGATTGACCTGGTTTCTCTAGTATGACCGTTGCCCCATGTTTGTCTCTGTGACTGACCTGGTTTCTCTAGTATGGACAGTTGCCCCATGTTTGTCCCTGTTACTGACCTGGTTTCTCTAGTATGACAGTTGCTCCATGTTTGTCCCTGGTACTGACCTGGTTTCTCTAGTATGACAGTTGCCCCATGTTTGTCCCTGTTACTGACCTGGTTTCTCTAGTATGACCGTTGCTCCATGTTTGTCCCTGTTACTGACCTGGTTTCTCTAGTATGACCGTTGCCCCATGTTTGTCCCTGTGGCTGACCTGGTTTCTCTAGTATGACCGTTGCCCCATGTTTGTCCCTGTTACTGACCTGGTTTCTCTAGTATGACAGTTGCCCCATGTTTGTCCCTGTTACTGACCTGGTTTCTCTAGTATGACTGTTGCCCCATGATTGTCCCTGGTACTGACCTGGTTTCTCTAGTATGACAGTTGCCCCATGTTTGTCCCTGTTACTGACCTGGTTTCTCTAGTATGACCGTTGCTCCATGTTTGTCCCTGTTACTGACCTGGTTTCTCTAGTATGACCGTTGCTCCATGTTTGTCCCTGTTACTGACCTGGTTTCTCTAGTATGACAGTTGCTCCATGTTTGTCCCTGTTACTGACCTGGTTTCTCTAGTATGACCGTTGCCCCATGTTTGTCCCTGGTACTGACCTAGTTTCTCTAGTATGACAGTGCCCCATGTTTGTCCCTGTTACTGACCTGGTTTCTCTAGTATGACCGTTGCTCCATGTTTGTCCCTGTTACTGACTTGGTTTCTCTAGTATGACCGTTGCTCCATGTTTGTCCCTGTTACTGACCTGGTTTCTCTAGTATGACCGTTGCTCCATGTTTGTTCCTGTTACTGACCTGGTTTCTCTAGTATGACCGTTGCCCCATGTTTGTTCCTGTTACTGACCTGGTTTCTCTAGTATGACCGTTGCCCCATGTTTGTCCCTGTTACTGACCTGGTTTCTCTAGTATGACCGTTGCCCCATGTTTGTCCCTGTTACTGACCTGGTTTCTCTAGTATGACCGTTGCCCCATGTTTGTCCCTGTTACTGACCTGGTTTCTCTAATATGACAGTTGCCCCATGTTTGTCCCTGTTACTGACCTGGTTTCTCTAGTATGACAGTTGCCCCATGTTTGTCCCTGTTACTGACCTGGTTTCTCTAGTATGACAGTTGCCCCATGTTTGTCCCTGTTACTGACCTGGTTTCTCTAGTATGACAGTCGCCCCATGTTTGTCCCTGTTACTGACCTGGTTTCCCTAGTATGACCGTTGCCCCATGTTTGTCCCTGTTACTGACCTGGTTTCTCTAGTATGACCGTTGCCCCATGTTTGTCGTTGTTACTGACCTGGTTTCTCTAGTATGACCGTTGCCCCATGTTTGTCGTTGTTACTGACCTGGTTTCTCTAGTATGACAGTTGCCCCATGTTTGTCCCTGTTACTGACCTGGTTTCTCTAGTATGACAGTTGCCCCATGTTTGTCCCTGTTACTGACCTGGTTTCTCTAGTATGACCGTTGCCCCATGTTTGTCCCTGTTGCTGACCTGGTTTCTCTAGTATGACCGTTGCCCCATGTTTGTCCCTGTGGCTGACCTGGTTTCTCTAGTATGACAGTTGCCCCATGTTTGTCCCTGTTACTGACCTGGTTTCTCTAGTATGACAGTTGCCCCATGTTGTCCCTGTTACTGACCTGGTTTCTCTAGTATGACAGTTGCCCCATGTTTGTCCCTGTTACTGACCTGGTTTCTCTAGTATGACAGTTGCCCCATGTTTGTCCCTGTTACTGACCTGGTTTCTCTAGTATGACAGTTGCCCCATGTTTGTCCCTGTTACTGACCTGGTTTCTCTAGTATGACAGTTGCCCCATGTTTGTCCCTGTTACTGACCTGGTTTCTCTAGTATGACAGTTGCCCCATGTTTGTCCCTGTTACTGACCTGGTTTCTCTAGTATGACAGTTGCCCCATGTTTGTCCCTGTTACTGACCTGGTTTCTCTAGTATGACAGTTGCCCCATGTTTGTCCCTGTTACTGACCTGGTTTCTCTAGTATGACAGTTGCCCCATGTTTGTCCCCTGTTACTGACCTGGTTTCTCTAGTATGACAGTTGCCCCATGTTTGTCCCTGTTACTGACCTGGTTTCTCTAGTATGACCGTTGCCCCATGTTTGTCCCTGTGGCTGACCTGGTTTCTCTAGTATGACCGTTGCCCCATGTTTGTCCCTGTTACTGACCTGGTTTCTCTAGTATGACAGTTGCCCCATGTTTGTCCCTGTTACTGACCTGGTTTCTCTAGTATGACAGTTGCCCCATGTTTGTCCCTGTTACTGACCTGGTTTCTCTAGTATGACCGTTGCCCCATGTTTGTCCCGTTACTGACCTGGTTTCTCTAGTATGACCGTTGCCCCATGTTTGTCCCTGTTACTGACCTGGTTTCTCTAGTATGACAGTTGCCCCATGTTTGTCCCTGTTACTGACCTGGTTTCTCTAGTATGACAGTTGCCCCATGTTTGTCCCTGTTACTGACCTGGTTTCTCTAGTATGACCGTTGCCCCATGTTTGTCCCTGTTACTGACCTGGTTTCTCTAGTATGACCGTTGCCCCATGTTTGTCCCTGTTACTGACCTGGTTTCTCTAGTATGACCGTTGCCCCATGTTTGTCCCTGTTACTGACCTGGTTCTCTAGTATGACAGTTGCCCCATGTTTGTCCCTGTTACTGACCTGGTTTCTCTAGTATGACAGTTGCCCCATGTTTGTCCCTGTTACTGACCTGGTTTCTCTAGTATGACCGTTGCTCCATGTTTGTCCCTGTTACTGACCTGGTTTCTCTAGTATGACCGTTGCTCCATGTTTGTCCCTGTTACTGACCTGGTTTCTCTAGTATGACCGTTGCTCCATGTTTGTCCCTGTGACTGACCTGGTTTCTCTAGTAAGACAGTTGCCCCATGTTTGTCCCTGTGACTGACCTGGTTTCTCTAGTATGACAGTTGCCCCATGTTTGTCCCTGTGACTGACCTGGTTTCTCTAGTATGACAGTTGCCCCATGTTTGTCCCTGTTACTGACCTGGTTTCTCTAGTATGACAGTTGCCCCATGTTTGTCCCTGTGACTGACCTGGTTTCTCTAGTATGACAGTTGCCCCATGTTTGTCCCTGTTACTGACCTGGTTTCTCTAGTATGACCGTTGCTCCATGTTTGTCCCTGTGACTGACCTGGTTTCTCTAGTATGACCGTTGCTCCATGTTTGTCCCTGTTACTGACCTGGTTTCTCTAGTATGACAGTTGCCCCATGTTTGTCCCTGTTACTGACCTGGTTTCTCTAGTATGACCGTTGCCCCATGTTTGTCCCTGTTACTGACCTGGTTTCTCTAGTATGACCGTTGCTCCATGTTTGTTCCCTGTTACTGACCTGGTTTCTCTAGTATGACCGTTGCCTCCATGTTTGTCCCTGTGACTGACCTGGTTCTCTAGTATGACAGTTGCTCCATGTTTGTCCCTGTTACTGACCTGGTTTCTCTAGTATGACCGTTGCTCCATGTTTGTCCCTGTTACTGACCTGGTTTCTCTAGTATGACAGTTGCTCCATGTTTGTCCCTGTTACTGACCTGGTTTCTCTAGTATGACCGTTGCTCCATGTTTGTCCCTGTTACTGACCTGGTTTCTCTAGTATGACCGTTGCTCCATGTTTGTCCCTGTGACTGACCTGGTTTCTCTAGTATGACAGTTGCTCCATGTTTGTCCCTGTGACTGACCTGGTTTCTCTAGTATGACCGTTGCCTAATGTTTGTCCCTGTGACTGACCTGGTTTCTCTAGTATGACAGTTGCTCCATGTTTGTCCCTGTGACTGACCTGGTTTCTCTAGTATGACAGTTGCTCCATGTTTGTCCCTGTGACTGACCTGGTTTCTCTAGTATGACCGTTGCCCCATGTTTGTCCCTGTTACTGACCTGGTTTCTCTTGTATGACCGTTGCCCCATGTTTGTCCCTGTGACTGACCTGGTTTCTCCAGTATGACAGTTGCTCCATGTTTGTCCCTGTGACTGACCTGGTTTCTCTAGTATGACAGTTGCTCCATGTTTGTCCCTGTGACTGACCTGGTTTCTCTAGTATGACAGTTGCTCCATGTTTGTCCCTGTGACTGACCTGGTTTCTCTAGTATGACCGTTGCCCCATGTTTGTCCCTGTGACTGACCTGGTTTCTCTAGTATGACAGTTGCTCCATGTTTGTCCCTGTGACTGACCTGGTTTCTCTAGTATGACAGTTGCTCCATGTTTGTCCCTGTGACTGACCTGGTTTCTCTAGTATGACCGTTGCCCCATGTTTGTCCCTGTTACTGACCTGGTTTCTCTAGTATGACAGTTGCCCCATGTTTGTCCCTGTTACTGACCTGGTTTCTCTAGTATGACCGTTGCCCCATGTTTGTCCCTGTTACTGACCTGGTTTCTCTAGTATGACCGTTGCCCCATGTTTGTCCCTGTTACTGACCTGGTTTCTCTAGTATGACAGTTGCCCCATGTTTGTCCCTGTTACTGACCTGGTTTCTCTAGTATGACAGTTGCTCCATGTTTGTCCCTGTTACTGACCTGGTGTCTCTAGTATGACAGTTGCTCCATGTTTGTCCCTGATTCCCAGAGGCGTGGTGTAGCCACTGTCAAATACATGCTTGACACAAAACGGCTTCAGGTCTGAAACATGGTTACATGCATTGCTCAACCCGTCAGTGTGTATAAATGTCCGTCTTGAGAACACCGAGTCACGACAAAATGTAGACTTACGAAATAACAAGTGCGTTCTCGTCCTTCGCGAGGGGTATATTCTGTGTGTGAGCCTGGAGAGGGGAGGGGGTGGGGGGCACTCTGATACAGTGTACGTGGATATGGTTCTTTGATAGCTGATCAAAAGGAAGGTTTCTACATCAACCCTCGCTTCGATAGATGCTAGACACTAGTACTTGTGTTGTTTGTCCACCAAGAATGATGATGACCATTCACTTCATCCAGTGGGGTTGAAAGTATGGATCCATGAGTTCTAAGATGGCTGGTAAGGCCTATTTTGGCTCGAAATGTTCTTTGACAATGCCGATAAAGAATGCTTAATGTTCCAGGAGGAGGATCTCCAGCAGTGGTTTTTCTGTCCTATCTTTTCTTCACAGCTCTTGCAGTCCTGGTTACTTCACAAGAGACTGCACCCTTGCATAATGAAGTACGGAAGGAATTTCCGTCTTCGGCAGCAGTCTCCCATGTGTCAAGATGAATTCCAAACACTTTTAGCGAGATTTTCAGTGTCTTAAAAGCGTTTCCTCTGGCCATCTTGAGAGCGTTTACCACAACGCAGCTCACCGTAAAAAAAAAAAATTCCTTTAGGGAGCCTGTGATCTGGTCAAGTGACCAACCCAGCGAATCTGATTCTTCATTAGTAGAGTGTGGATGCCGGGCATAGATACTCTTTCTAGGACTTTAGTGTCTGGGATCTTGTCTTGCCATTTAATCTTCAATAGCTTCCTAAAAAAGACTGTATGGAAGTGGTTTAATTTCCTAGCATGTCGCTGATAAATAGTCCATGTTTCACAAGCATATAGCAGTATGGATAATACAACTGCTTTGCAGACTTTCAGCTTTGTTAGCAGGCTTATTCCATTACTGTCCCAAACATTCTTGTACAGTCTGCCTAAGCCGCGCCGGCCTTGGAGATTCTTGCATTTACTTTCGTCATCAATTGTGGCAGCTTGTGACACAGTGTTGCCAAGATAGGTGAATTTGTCCACAATACTTAGTCTGTGACCATTCACTTTGATATTCGGCACTGTGTGATTAATCCCTGGACCTAGCTGGTACATAACTACAGTCTTCTCCAAGTTGATATTGAGCCCAAAGTTGGCACAGACATATGAGAAAGCAGAAACATTGTGTTTCATGTCTGCCTTTGATTTGACATACAGAGCGCAATCATCAGCAAATAGGAGATCTCTGACGGTGTCGCTGTTAGTTTTGGTTTTAGATTTCAGCCTTTGATATTGAACAACTTTCTATCTATCACGGTAGTTGATGTCTATTCCAAAGTCGTTGTTCTCGAAGGCATTCGTCAGCATTGCTGAAAACATTATGCTGAACAGTGTAGGTTCCAGGACACAGCCTAGTTTCACTCCATTGGTGACAGGAAAGGGTTCAGACAGTCTACCGTTTTCCTGTACTCTTGCCTCCACCCGTCATTAAATAGCCGCACATTTGGACAAATTATCGTGGACAGCCATATTTCGCCATAATCTTCCACAGTCTCTGCTATTTCAAAGGCCATGGTAAGATCAATGAAAGTGGAGAACATTTCAGAGTTCTGTAACTGGCAGCGAAAATCATGTCAACAGTTCCTCGTTCGTTTGTGAAGCCACATTGACTCTCAGGAAGAAGACTTGGTCGAGATGGGCTGTGATTGAGAATAATTCTGGCAAGTATTTTCCTTACAATTGAGAGCAAGGAGATACCTAGGTGTTGTCGCAGGAATGGCGGTTTCCTTTGCGTTTGTAAAGGTGGACTATTGACGCGTCCTTGAAATATGTTTGTAAAGACTCGGTGAAGCTGCTCTATTAGAACCGGCCCACTTGCCTTGTATATCTCTGCTGGGATGGAGTCAGGACCAGGCGCTTTACCGCTGGAAAGTTGCTGGATGGCTTTGTTTACTTTCACTAAATTTTGTGTCTCTCTGATTTGGTTGAGATTTTGTAAGATGGTATCCTTAGGATAGATAGCAGCTCGTTCTTGTGCCTAGTTATTGTGCTGTGCTTGTGTCCACTACAAGAGATAACATTTATTGTGTGTACATGACGTGAAGTAGTGTTCATTACAAGAATGTGCCGTTTTCTCATTCTCATGCATAAACTGAACATACAACATTGATATGAAATAAACTATGATTTCTTATATTTTTCCAAATAGATAAAAAAAAAAAATTTTTTTTTAAAAACAGGCCGAGGGGGGAGAAGAAGAGGAGATAGGGAGTATTAGGGAGTGAGAATAAAGCCACATTAGAAAGAAGACTACATTGTGGTAAGGGACATAACAAAAACGTTTTTTCAAGGGACATTACTAACTGCATTATAAATATATTATGTGATTTAAATAATTGTATATTTATCTTCACTTTTTATAAAGAATTTTACAGAAATTAAAAACAATTACAGGAATTATAACTAATACGATAAAAATATTTAGCTTTGTGCAAAATATTTGTAAAATTTATGGCTTTTTTTTACAAGTGCGAGAATTTTATAACCTATATTTTTGTTTCTTCTTGATTATTCATGTGAAATCACTGGCGATTTCACTGGCGAGGAAACTGTTTTCTCTTCACAACGTTTTCAACCTCCTTTCCTTACCATGCCTTGATCCAGGTGGTTGTCGATTTCGTCTAGCCCTGGGACGCCTGATGTGTGCCTCGATTGCCTCTGCAATATCTTGCAGTGCTGCTCCAATCTGTTGAAATGCCTCTGCAACAGCCACACTCCCTAGCTCAGAAGATCTTATTCTTACCCATATACCTCCTCCCCCAGCTCTGAAGATCTTCTTATTCTTACTTCTTGTACATTCCCCCCCCCCCCCCCCAAGCACTGAAGTTCTTATTCTTACCTTTTCCCCCCTTAACTCATAAGTTCGTCTTCTTCTTTCTTATGTTTTTGTTTTTACCCCAAGCTCAGAATTTCTCATTCTTTCTTTCTTCTTTTATTCCCCAGCCCAGAAATTCTTCTCCTTTCACCCCCAGCTCAGAATTTCTCTTACTTCTCTTTTATCCCTCAGTTCAGCAGTTCTTCTTATTCTGTTTACCTCCAGCTCTGAAATGCTTCTTCTTGTGGCCCATGACGCGTGACGTTGGTGGTCCTATCTGTCCCCAGCCTTCTGTCTCGCGTGCTGCCAATCATTTCTGATACTAATATTTTTTTCGGTGCCATCATGTCAAACTGCACAGCATCTTCTCTCTTGATCTTTCTCTGTCGCTCCTCCCCTCCAACTATCCCGTTGTGGCGACAAGCTCCAACTTTCCCGTTCTCATGTAATGCCCAAAGAATGAGGATAGCCTTCTTGGGATGCGAGAAACCAGTTCTCTTTGTGAGTTAACTTCTTTCAAGATATCTTCCAATGTGTTTTCATCATTCTTCTATAACATCACATCTGCGCAGCTTCCACATAATTCCCCACTTGTCTGCTAATTGTCCAAGATTCACTTCCGTACATCACGATTGCATCAATATAGCTCTTAAGAACATGTTATCTCACCTGGGTTGACAAAGATAAATTGCCCAGGATAGCAACTTGGAATCCCAGTACAGGGCTGGCATGTTTACAAGAACATGTTATCTCACCTGGTTGACAAAGATAAATTGCCCAGGATATAGCAACTTGGAATCCCAGTACAGGTCTGGCATGTTTACAAGAACATGTTATCTCACCTGGGTTGACAAAGATAAATTGCCCAGGATAGCAACTTGGAGATCCCGTACAGGGCTGGCATGTTTACAAGAACATGTTATCTCACCTGGGTTGACAAAGATAAATGCCCAGGATAGCAACTTGGAATCCCAGTACAGGGCTGGCATGTTTACAAGAACATGTTGATCTCACCTGGGTTGACAAAGATTAAATTGCCCAGTGATAGCAACTTGGGAATCCCAGTACAGGGGCTGGCATGTTTACAAGACCATGTTATCTCACCTGGGTTGACAAAGATAAATTGGCCCAGGATAGCAACTTGGAATCCCAGTACAGGGCTGGCATGTTTACAAGAACATGTTATCTCACCTGGGTGACAAAGATAAATTGCCCAGGATAGCAACTTAGAATCCCAGTACAGGGCTGGATGTTTACAAGAACATGTTATCTCACCTGGTGTGACAAAGATAAATTGCCCAGGATAGCAACTTGGAATCCCAGTACAGGGCTGGCATGTTTACAAGAACATGTTATCTCACCTGGGTTGACAAAGATAAATTGCCCAGGATAGCAAACGGGAATCCCAGTACAGGGCTGGCATGTTTACAAGAACATGTTATCTCACCTGGGTTGACAAAGATAAATTGCCCAGGATAGCAACTTGGAATCCAGTACAGGGCCTGGCATGTTTACAAGAACATGTTATCTCACCTGGGTTGACAAAGATAAAATTGCCCAGGATAGCAACTTGGAATCCCAGTCCAGGGCTGGCATGTTTACAAGAACATGTTATCTTCACCTGGGTTGACAAAGATAAATTGCCCAGGATAGCAACTTGGAATCCCAGTTACAGGGGGCATGTTTACAAGGAATATGTTATCTCACCTGGGTGTGACAAAGACTTAAATTGCCCATGGATAGCACCTTGGAATCCCCAGTACAGGGCTTGGCATGTTTACAAGAAACATGTTATCTCACCTGGGTTGACAAAGATAAATTTGCCCAGGATAGCAACTTGGAATCCCAGTACAGTGGCTGGCATGTTTACAAGCTACAGGTTACTCTCACCTGGGTTGACACAAAGATAGATAAATTGCCCAGGATAGCACTTGGAATCCCAGTACAGGGCTGGCATGTTTTACAAGAACATGCTTTATCTGCAACCTGGGTGACAAAGATAAAGTGCCCAGGGATGAGCAACTTGGAATCCCAGTACAGGGGCTGGCATTGTTTACAAGAACATGTTTATCTCACCTGGGTTGACAAAGACTAAATTGCCCAGGATAGCAAACTTGGAATCCCAGTAAAGGGCTGGCATGTTTACAAGAACATGTTATCTCACCTGGGTTGACAAAGATAAATTGCCCAGGATAGCAACTTGGAATCCCAGTACAGGGCTGGCATGTTACAAGAACATGTTATCTCACCTGGGTTGACAAAGATAAATTGCCCAGGATAGCAACTTGGAATCCCAGTACAGGGCTGCATGTTTACAAGAACATGTTATCTCACCTGGGTTGACAAAGATAAATTGCCCAGGATAGCAACTTGGAATCCCAGTACAGGGCTGGCATGTTTACAAGAACATGTTATCTCACCTGGGTTGACAAAGATAAATTGCCCAGGATAGCAACTTGGAATCCCAGTACAGGGCTGGCATGTTTACAAGGAACCATGTTATCTCACCTGGGTTGACAAAGATAAATTGCCCAGGATAGCAACTTGGAATCCAGTACAGGGCTGGCATGTTTACAAGAACATGTTATCTCACCTGGGTTGACAAAGATAAATTGCCCAGGATAGCAACTTGGAATCCCAGTACAGGGCTGGCATGTTTACAAGAACATGTTATCTCACCTGGGTTGACAAAGATAAATTGCCCAGGATAGCAACTTGGAATCCCAGTACAGGGCTGGCATGTTTACAAGAACATGTTATCTCACCTGGGTTGACAAAGATAAATTGCCCAGGATAGCAACTTGGAATCCCAGTACAGGGCTGGCATGTTTACAAGAACATGTTATCTCACCTGGGTTGACAAAGATAAATTGCCCAGGATAGCAACTTGGAATCCCAGTACAGGGCTGGCATGTTTACAAGAACATGTTATCTCACCTGGGTTGACAAAGATAAATTGCCCAGGATAGCAACTTGGAATCCCATGTACAGGGCTGGCATGTTTACAAGAACATGTTATCTCACCTGGGTTGACAAAGATAAATTGCCCAGGATAGCAACTTGGAATCCCAGTACAGGGCTGGCATGTTTACAAGAACATGTTATCTCACCTGGGTTGACAAAGATTAAATTGCCCAGGATAGCAACTTGGAATCCCAGTACAGGGCTGGCATGTTTACAAGAACATGTTATCTCACCTGGGTTGACAAAGATAAATTGCCCAGGGATAGCAACTTGGAATCCCAGTACAGGGCTGGGCATGTTACAAGAACATGTTATCTCACCTGGGTTGACAAAGATAAATTGCCCAGGATAGCAACTTGGAATCCCAGTACAGGGCTGGCATGTTTACAAGAACATGTTATCTCACCTGGGTTGACAAAGATAAATTGCCCAGGATAGCAACTTGGTAATCCCAGTACAGGGCTGGCATGTTTACAAGAACATGTTATCTCACCTGGGTTGACAAAGATAATTGCCCAGGATAGCAACTTGGAATCCCAGTACAGGGCTGGCATGTTTACAAGAACATGTTATCTCACCTGGGTTGACAAAGATAAATTGCCCAGGATAGCAACTTGGAATCCCCAGTACAGGGCTGGCATGTTTACAAGAACATGTTATCTCACCTGGGTGACAAAGATTAAATTGCACAGGATAGCAACTTGGAATCCCAGTACAGGGCTGGCATGTTTACAAGAACATGTTATCTCACCTGGGTTGACAAAGATAAATTGCCCAGGATAGCAACTTGGAATCCCAGTACAGGCTGGCATGTTTACAAGAACATGTTATCTCACCTGGGTTGACAAAGATAAATTGCCAGGTAGCAACTTGGAATCCCAGTACAGGGCTGGCATGTTTACAAGAAACATGTTATCTCACCTGGGTTGACAAGATAAATTGCCAGGATAGCAACTTGGAATCCCAGTACAGGGCGGCATGTTTACAAGAACATGTTATCTCACCTGGGTTGACAAAGATAAATTGCCCAGGATACCAACTTGGAATCCCAGTACAGGGCTGGCATGTTTACAAGAACATGTTATCTCACCTGGGTTGACAAAGATAAATTGCCCAGGATACCAACTTAGAATCCCAGTACAGGGCTGGCATGTTTCAAAACATGTTTACTCACTGGGTTACAAAGATCAATGCCCCAGGATCCACTAGAATCCCAGTCAGGGCTGGCATGTTTACAAGAACATGTTATCTCACCTGGGTTGACAAAGATAAATTGCCCAGGATACCAACTTAGAATCCCAGTACAGGGCTGGCATGTTTACAAGAACATGTTATCTCACCTGGGTTGACAAAGATAAATTGCCCAGGATAGCAACTTGGAATCCCAGTACAGGGCTGGCATGTTTACAAGAACATGTTATCTCACCTGGGTTGACAAAGATAAATTGCCCAGGATAGCAACTTAGAATCCCAGTACAGGGCTGGCATGTTTACAAGAAACATGTTATCTCACCTGGGTTGACAAAGATAAATTGCCCAGGATAGCAACTTGGAATCCCAGTACAGGGCTGGCATGTTTACAAGAACATGTTATCTCACCTGGGTTGACAAAGATAAATTGCCCAGGATAGCAACTTGGAATCCCAGTACAGGGCTGGCATGTTTACAAGAACATGTTATCTCACCTGGGTTGACAAAGATAAATTGCCCAGGATAGCAACTTAGAATCCCAGTACAGGGCTGGCATGTTTACAAGAACATGTTATCTCACCTGGGTTGACAAAGATAAATTGCCCAGGATAGCAACTTAGAATCCCAGTACAGGGCTGGCATGTTTACAAGAACATGTTATCTCACCTGGGTTGACAAAGATTAAATTGCCCAGGATAGCAACTTGGAATCCCAGTACAGGGCTGGCATGTTTACAAGAACATGTTATCTCACCTGGGTTGACAAAGATAAATTGCCCCAGGATAGCAACTTGGAATCCCAGTACAGGGCTGGCATGTTTACAAGAACATGTTATCTCACCTGGGTTGACAAAGATAAATTGCCCAGGATAGCAACTTAGGAATCCCAGTACAGGGCTGGCATGTTTACAAGAACATGTTATCTCACCTGGGTTGACAAAGATAAATTGCCCAGGATAGCAACTTAGAATCCCAGTACAGGGCTGGCATGTTTACAAGAACATGTTATCTCACCTGGGTTGACAAAGATAAATTGCCCAGGATAGCAACTTGGAATCCCAGTACAGGGCTGGCATGTTTACAAGAACATGTTATCTCACCTGGGTTGACAAAGATAAATTGCCCAGTGATAGCAACTTGGAATCCCAGTACAGGGCTGGCATGTTTACAAGAACATGTTATCTCACCTGGGTTGACAAAGATAAATTGCCCAGGATAGCAACTTAGAATCCCAGTACAGGGCTGGCATGTTTACAAGAACATGTTATCTCACCTGGGTTGACAAAGATAAATTGCCCAGGATAGCAACTTAGAATCCCAGTACAGGGCTGGCATGTTTACAAGAACACTGTTATCTCACCTGGGTTGACAAAGATAAATTGCCCAGGATAGCAACTTGGAATCCCAGTACAGGGCTGGCATGTTTACAAGAACATGTTATCTCACCTGGGTTGACAAAGATAAATTGCCCAGGATAGCAACTTGGAATCCCAGTACAGGGCTGGCATGTTTACAAGAACATGTTATCTCACCTGGGTTGACAAAGATAAATTGCCCAGGATAGCAACTTGGAATCCCAGTACAGGGCTGGCATGTTTACAAGAACATGTTATCTCACCTGGGTTGACAAAGATAAATTTGCCCAGGATAGCAACTTGGAATCCCAGTACAGGGCTGGCATGTTTACAAGAACATGTTATCTCACCTGGGTTGACAAAGATAAATTGCCCAGGATAGCAACTTGGAATCCCAGTACAGGGCTGGCATGTTTACAAGAACAGTTCCTATATGTTTTTTTTTTATTATTTATCTAGTGCACTGGATTAATTTCTCAATTACCAGTATTTCTTGCCATCAAGCGAATCCACTCCGACTTCTGAGGTACTTGTAATTTACGTCCCCAAGTTAAAGACGAGAAGCCAACATTTTAGTCCAACTGACCGATGTAGGTTGAACCCGCTACCTCCGGCACCAGCTCACCGGAAGTTTAAGAGTGAGGAATCTTATCCGTTCGCCATGATGGCCTACACCAGATGAAGTGATACGCAAACCTGCTGTCACGTAGATGGGACGATCAGAAGCTTGACAAAGCAAACCCAAACCCAACACGATGCTTGTCAAGTCGGATGTACTGAGCCAGATGTTTGACGAAACAGCGCAACACAACACTTTTTGTGATGCCACTCTTACTTCCTTTTATATGACGTATGTCATATAAAGACAAAGACCACCAAAAATATTCAGGGATATCGAATTATAACCATGCAGAATACAATAGGCAAGCTGCTGAAGAAGGTAATTGCCAGGAAAATATCAAAACAACTAGAGTGGCAAGGTGTTTTCCTACCTACCCTGGGTGGGTACCGTCCAAAAAGAGAAACCTGGACCAATGCAGCAGTTTTTGCCCATGATGTCTATGAAGGTTTCCACTCAGGCATTGAAACCTTTGCTGCAGCGATTGATCTTGAGGACGCGTACAACAGAGTACCATTGGACTTTTTAATGCTTCAACTTCTTGAACTAAAAGTAAGTCCATTCCTCCTTAGTTGGATCGCTGCAGCCCTCTACCAACGGAAAGTAGTTTTTAGATGTGGCAGTTGGACTTCGGAACCAACAACAATATATCCTGGCCTACCACAGGGATCACCATTGCCTCCGGTACTGTTCAATGCCTACACAGTGAGAATCACCAGAGAGCAGATCACTGGACGTGGCAGGACATTGTCATATGCCGATGATGTTTTAGTGTATCGTCAGGGTAAGGATAGAGAGCAAGTTGCTGTGGAACTACAAACCGAACTAAGTCGCATAAGTACTTGGTGTGATGAAGCTGGGGCAATGGTCAACCCAACAAAGGCAACAGTGACTTGGTTCTCGTTGAATAATCATATTGTCAATACTCCAACACCAGCTGTAAAACTGTGTTCAGAGACGGTGGAAAGAACGCAGGCAATGATACCTGGGGAGCGGGTTTGATCGAAGCCTTGCTTATAATGAGCACATAGACCAGGTGATAACAAAGGCCAAGCGGGGTTTAGCTGCGATGCGGGTGATGGCGGCAGCAAACTGTGAGCAGCGCCATCTATGTCTTCTGTACGAGGGGCTGGTCATGTCTGTTTTTGAGTATGCAATGGCAATCCTGACTCTCAGCCGTAAGCAGATAGAAAGGATGGAAAGGATACAGAATGAAGCTATGCGCATTATTCTTGGATGTACAAGAGATACAGCATGCAGGGCGATGCGCTACCTTCTTGATTTTCCAACCATTGAAGACAGAATACAAGTTTGCAGAGCACGCGCCTACCTCAGAGTTAATGCAAACACACAACATCCACTGCATAGTGAAATTATGAAGGTGAAGGGCAGCAGGTTAAAAAGAGGACGGTCGTGGATGGGTCAAGCCGAAGACATTCTTTAACAGGTTTGTTCACTTGAGGACTTAGAACCTGGCGAGGAGTGGGTACAAGTTCCAACAGATTTCTGCACATCCTTTTCAGTTTGCATCCAACTAGATAGAAAATGCAGAAAAGAAAATCCGGCTGCTGTGGAGGCTGAAGTACAAGCGTTGATTTTCGAGAATTCGCTAGACGGTGATGCTGTCATCTACACAGATGGGTCGGTCGTCCGACATGTGAGAAGCTCATGGGCCTTTACGGCTCAGGCCGGAGGGAGAATTGTGAAGGAGGACTCTGGTGCTTTCACTGAAACCACAAGTAGCCTGACTATGGAAGTCATGGCAGTAAGTAAAGCAATAACATGGCTCGAGACACAGACATTCACTAGGGCATGTTTCCTTAGCGACTCAATGAACATGATCAAGAGGATAGAGGAGGGGTCGATCCGAAGAGAATGGTTGCTGCCTCTGGAGCGGTCTCGGCTGGCAAAGATTAGTTTCATCTTCGTGCCAGGGCATGCGGGAGTACAAGGAAATGAGCGGGCTGACAAGCTCGCAGGTGAGGCTACTGTGGAGGGCGGACGCGCCATGGACCAGGCTGACATTCTGAATGCTCTACGAGAAGTAAGACTTTTGCGTGAACCAAATGATGACTGTGAATCTACAACAATGGCCAGACTGCGAGAGCAGAAAATTAAAAGAGGGGTGGCCAAACAAGAACACTACGCAGGACGCCAAAGAAGATTGATAAACCAACACAGAACTGGTGTCGTTAGCCGCTACACGCTGCGGGATTTGCTGAGGAGGGGATCGGAGCACTTATGGACTGAATGGTTCGATGTGCAATGAGGATGATCTGTCGACTAACTAACTAACCATATGACGTATGTGAAACGCGAAACCTTAGAATGTCAAAACATAACAATTATGTTTTTGCTTTTTTTTTGCAAATTATTATTAAAATCGTGTCGCGTTGCGTTGGTCGTCATGATTGTCCACTGCCTCGTGACAACGGCGGTACCAATTATTCCCGATATAGATATGTCTCCATGGCAGCGATGTTAAGCCGTTTATCTTCTCTGGGTATTCCCCTGTCCCCCTTCTCTCTAAATCATCATCATGGGTCATGCCGATAGGCGCAGGCGTTGATGATTCTTCATCTCACGCGATCACCAGAGTCGTGGATCAGCTCCCTGTTCTTGTCTCGACCATGCCACGTGGCCAAGCCATCCAGGTATTTATTTCTCTGCCTTCCCCTTTTTCTCTTCCTCTCAATCTTGCCAGTTGTCATCAAGTTCTCCAATTTATTTCTTCTCATAACGTGTCCATAAAAACTGTGACTGTATACGTCTGATTTCTCTTATTAGTTTACGGTTTTCATTTGTTTCTTGTAGTACTTGGTCATTGGTTTTTCTATCTGTCCATGGTATTCTTTGTATTTTCCTTAGAAATCACATTTCCACAGCCTTCGGATGTTTTTCAGCTTGTCTCCTCATTGTCCACGGTTCACATCCATACAAATGTAGTAGTTCTATGTAGCACCTCAACACTCTTTTCTCTCCACATACCCTGTTGTAAAAATAAATAAATAAATAAATAAATAAACCCCACATTCCATTTGACCATATCTCATGCTATAAAATACATATTGTTGCATTTCCTTTGCAGAATGTTGTGATCAACCCCAACCGTAGCTTGAATTTTTCTAGTAAATTTTACGTTCGGTAGTTTGCCATTGTTTTGTGAACGAGAACTCAACATTTAAATCCAACTGACCGATGTAGGTAGTGACCCACATACCCCGCCATCAACGCACCGGGAGTTTAAGAGCTAGCGCTCCTATCTTGTCGACCATGGTGATCTCTTGCTATAACATAAAACTTGTTGTACCTTTAACTCCTCCGGGAAGGTTAACCCGGTCAACAAATGCCAGCAGAAGTCGGATGTGTTGGCCTGACCTGCGCAAAACAAGAACGCAGCTCTGCTGTAAACAGGCACAGCGCAATCACTTCCGCCCGAGCCACGGCATGGATACAACACAAAATGACTATCACATACAATGTGTATAAACACGCAGGGGTTTTCAGCTAGCATGGGCGGACCATTATAAGATTATCCTCACGATTCCATGTCTACTTGCCGGTTTGAATTTAATGTGCGCGCGTTTTCAGTTGTAGAAGTGGAGATCAGCCGGCTTCTGACAGTCATTATTGTGGGTTGTACAACGAGTAGATTGTTTCTGGTTTGAGTAAACAGTTTTCATTTCATTATGATTGTATGTGTGGTTAACTGTATATTTCTTTTTATGCTATGTGCAATTTCTTTTCAAGTGTGTTTGAATTGTCATAGAGGTGAATTGTCGATCGTCTTCCATACCAATGATGGACCAGATCAGCATCTCTCTTCCATACCAACTTCTATCTCAACCCCCAACCGCTGCTGTGGCAAAGGGGTTGCAAACACGTTTCGAAATCCCGCATACCGCGCTCGAAACACACATATAGACGATTTTGAAGCAGACCGCCTTACGCAAGTGTTCATACAATGGTATGAGGGTCGGTCGTTCAGACAGCAATGGCAAACTACTGAACGTAAACGTGCCTAGTAAATTACAAACAGCCAAACATACTGGGGTTGACTGCGACGTCCTGTAAAGGACGCGCAACTAACGGTATCTCAAACACCCACAGTCCTCTGGATTGTTGCATGTCTTTAAGGTGTATTAGGTATTGCAGTGTTGCTTGTTCCATCCCTTGATTTTAGTGATTTTAAATAGTTAAATGTCTCTTCTGTGTATTACGTATCTCAGTGTTGCTTGTTCCATCTCTTGATCTCTCTATTTGATCTCAAATAGTTTAAATGTCTCTTCAGTGTATTACATATCTCAGTGTTGCTTGTTCCATGTCTTGATCTCTCTATTTGATCTCAAATAGTTAAATGTCTCTTCAGTGTATTACGTACAACTAACACGAAGTCCACATATACGCATATATCTATAAGTAAATTATATTTGACAGTTTCATTGGGTAAGAAATTGTGAAAGTAAACATTTTCACATGCAGATTCCCGCGAGCAGCGTAATAAAACTTAGTATTCTTCAACTGGCTTTTCTTAGCATGGTAGCATGGATCCTCGACAAACTCAAAATAGCAACGTCTATCTTTTACCATCTCCTTAATGTCCTCACCATATTACACATCAGTCGGTTAACCTCATAAGCCATGTATGAAAGAAATAATGTATGAAAGAGAGAGATCAGAACAGTAGAATGTTACATGGGCTTGCGTACCCAATTCTTAATCCTTTGAAAATAAAGTTTGTTTGTTCTTTCGTTCATTCATCTATGTCTTTAATTCTCTTCTCCGACTTCAGAGGTACTTTTAATTTACGTAACCCTGGTCAAGGACGAGAAGTCAATATTTTAGTTCAACTGACCGGCGTAGGGGTTGGACCTGCTAGCTCGGCGTCCTGTGTTAAAATAACATGCTCTACTTTGAAATGCTGGGCCGGTTTGTTGTTAATCTTCGGTATTATCATAAACAACGTACGCGTGGATCATATAAACCGTGCTGCAGAGTGATTTCAAATATATAATATATCAAAGATGTGTACATTTCTGGATTTCATGCCATATCACTTACATGGAGAGAGCAGTGGGGAGGAGAGGGACAAACCCCACGCCGTGACATCTACCTGGCAGACAACTACGATTCTGCAGCAGATTTTACCCCTACCCACTGACTATCCAGTTTCTGGCGGCTGGTAAACGGTAAACTCAGTCCGTGTAACACATCGCACAGTTTTGTTACGTGTATATCATCCTTTGTGACTAAAGTAAAAAGATTGCGAGCTCTGCTCTTGATACTTTCATCCTTTCTTACTAATGTTTTTGGTTTACCTAACATTTTTAGTGATCTTGTACTCCACATGTGCTAAACTTCCCCTTGTGTATGGCCAAAAGAATTTGAGTAAGTTTATGTGTTAACAGAATATAAACCATCCCCCCCCCCCCCCCCCCCCCCCCCGGGGTAAAATTTCTACGTCACACATTAGTAGATATATTTAGCCTGAAAGAAATGGAACAAAACGGTGTTCGTTTTAAGATTACGT
>JACEFZ010011559.1:0-67500 GCA_014155875.1 Cepaea nemoralis | reverse complement strand
CGGGTACTTCAATGAAAGATGCCATCTTTCATTCATGATGTATGTATATACTGGGGTAGTGTTAATTTCATGTCAGAGACTACTCTTTCCCAGTGTTATGCATGAAAATACATATAAGGCATAGAAATATATACACAAAAAATGTAAGTTGTATTGACATGACAAATGAAGTACAATTTTTAACACAATTCAGGTTTCATCCCCCTGATGCCTGGTTACCTTCATTGCAATAATACCCAGTCAGATCAGTAGCACCAGCTTCACGCATCTACCTCCCAGCTATTTGAAAAAAAAGTAATAATATGATTGTTTTGCAACAACCATCTAGCCAGACTGAAATACGGCTTTGTATTAGTCGTATTAAACACTTAAACTCTGCCCTCATTTGGTCAGGAGCTCTTATGTTGGTTTGCAATGTTGGCAGCTCTATGACATGCTTGGTGGACGCCTACCTGCTGTGCCAAACCTTTGAGCAACAAAATGTCTATCTATACAATACACATTAATGAATATGTTTCAAATTATGGCCCTTGATGTAATTCACAAATGCAAGGGAAGTAATTTTGACATTTAAGAAATTCCATACATTACAATAATTATTTAATTTCTTAGCGTCATTGCTTGACGTTTCTTCATATTAACGAGAAAAAGTCGGTAATATGAATACATTAATCAAGATATAATTCTAAGATTACACTAATCAAAATAAATAAGTACCCAATTGGTATATTATATTTTATAGATTCGAAAGGATTTTACAAGTGTCATAAATTTTTGGAAATTTGTACATAGTCTGCTAATTATGTTATACTTTTTAAATTATACCGGAAATGCACACGAAACGAAAAATTTGGTTGATGTTACATTTTCTGAACACAAATGATCCGGTTTTATTTCGGAACGGATAGTAGAATGTTCTCACAGTTCGTGTCTGATGTTATAGTATGACAACGGATTATGATGGAATGTTCTTATTTCCGATGTGTTCACACGTCGAACGATTTGGATCACATTCGCTGTAGAGGTGATGTAGGAGTCAATGTTCGGTCCACATTTGCACATGTTAAAATATCACGGTGAAAAAAAATCACCCACAAATGTCACAATGGTAAAGTTCGCTTTTGATAATTGGTTAAGCGTTTGTGACACTGTTGTTGGTGTCTATATACAATTAATATCGTTCTCATTCTAACACACACTACACAATTATACTACACTCATTACATGACTTGATTAAAATAAGTATATTATACATGTCGGTCTCCAAACCGTATCACAATTTTGATTATTGACCTTACACAGTAGGTGAATGGAAAAAAATTCACTCATTGGTGGCTGTGTTGGGCTGAGTGTAATATTACACAGTGCACTCAGACATTGCTTACTGGGTCTGTCGGACAACGGGACAAAAGGTCGGCGATTGTATTCATTCTGCCGGGAATATGGCGAACTTCAAAACTGAAATTCTGAAGCTTCAAGGACCAGCGAGCAATCATGTTATTTGATGGTACTGTGGAATTGATATACCTTAATGGACTGTTGTCAGTTTCGATGATAAAGTGACGTCCTAGAAGATATCTGGACAGCTTTGTTACACTTTCTACTAAGGACAATGCCTCTAATTGCGGAATGGACCAGGCCCGCTCTCGGGGTCTTAGTTTTCTTGATAGAAAACAAACGGGATGCAGGATGCCGTTGTATTCCTGCAATAGGACTGCACCGATCGCAATGGAGCTAGCATCTGTTCTCAATCTGAAAGGTAAACGAATGTTGGGCAATTTAAGGATGAGATTAGGTGTATTCTTATCAGAAAAGTGTGCCAAAACTTTATCAAATGCATTTCGTAGGCATTCATCGTTTACAACTTTTTCGGGTTTATTCTTGGTTAGTAAGTTAGAAAAAACCTCAGTCAGTTCTGAAAAATCAGGAATAAAGTTTCTATAATAATTAATAAGTCCCAACAAACTGCGGACTTGTTTCTTATTTGTTGGAAGTGACAGTTTTAGAATTTTGGAGACAATTTTGTTGTCTGTCATGACAAAGCCATTGGATATTCTGTACCCCAAAAATGATATCTCTTGGTAAGCCATGCTCACCTTTGAAGGCTTCACTGTTAGTCAGTGATGTCTGATACTAGGTAGTAGTAGTAGAACGTCTTGTCCAGGTGTCAATGTTATAGTTCCGTCGTTGTCTGTGTATGGACACAGATGTCGTCAGTATAGTGAATGATATTAGGAATGTCAGATAGGAGGAGTCGTATAGCAGACAAGGCCAGTCTGGAGTTACTGGATCTAAGGATATAAAGTGGGTTACGGTTAAAATCTTCCAAAAGGATTTTCAAATTTCATGTTGAGATCATTTTGAGTGCTATCTCCAAACCTGCACTCGTACATGTGTGTATACATTCAATAGTTCAAACAATAATAATACACCATGTATAGTTGTGAAATGTAATCGTGCATGTTTGTATGATCTTTTGCAATTTGTGTATATTTTCCAAAATATGTAGGGTAATTTGTTGCTGATTTTTGTCAGTAATTCCACCGACTGATGTTTTACATTGTTCAGCATAGGTATTCGTATGAGTTGATTTAACATAGAGATTATGAGTGGCAGTAACAAAATTTGGTTCAACAGTAATGACATAAGTAACAAAGTCTGCTGGTTTGTCATGAGTAATATCATCTGTGTTGTGTCATGATGATGTGGAAATATAACTGTTTGTGAAGACATTTGTTTTGTATTTACAATCAGTAGTGCAAGTATAACTATCCACTGTGTGCATTTGGTTATGTGTGTAGTTAACAGAGAGTATAGGAGGTATAGTATATACCACGATGATTTGTGATCTTTCCTCGGTGTTGTGAACTGTTTGTTTTCTGCACCTTTTTCTTTGTGCTGATACACACCAGTTTCTGTTTCTTCTTGTTTTGAGATGGTAATCACGTTGGTATGGTGTGGTATCTTGGTCTGTTCATCATGTTGTTGTATGATGAGTGGGGTAGTTAAGGCAGTATTTGTTGTGGTGTTAACTTTTTGCCTTGTGTGAGGTTTGGACTCTATGTAATCTGTCACATTCAATACATTTCCAATTAATAAATCACAACATGGATTGTCTAATAAAGCACAAGTTACTCTGCCTGATAGGAAAGGTGATTTTATATTGGCCCATGCCATGGGATATTTCTCTACTGTCCCTGAAACAGTTTTGCAATAGATGTACTCATCTAGGTAGTCTTTAGGATCAGCTAAGGTCTTTCGAAGACCGATAAGACAGGACCCTGTGTCGCGTACACATGTGCATACTGTGTCATTGATGTAACCTTTATGGAATGTTAATTTTCCTAATGACAGTTTTGAGGTTTTGTTCAATTCCTCACTTTCTTGTTGAGCATTGACCTCTTTATATAAAGAATGAGGTTGAGTGATGTTAACAACATTATTACAATATGGTACAAAGTCTGGTGTTGTCTTCATGTCTGTGATGTTTACTTTTCTTACGTTCTTTGCTGAACTGCATTTTGAGTCTATTGCCAAGTTAGCTTCCTCATTGGCAATAGGGACGGCGTGCCCGCATGTTAAGGTACCATTTTCATTGAAGGTATTACAGACAGTACATTTGTTAGCACTAAATACATCACAAGCCTGTGCTGCATGTACAGGATGTTTTTCTGGATTTTCGTCTTCTGACGTTGAGCTATCGAACAAGGCGGCATTGGCTTTGTTGGTCATATGCCTGCCTCTACAATCCATACGATAGTGACCGTAAGCCTTGCAGAGAAAACATTTACGTGCATTTTTGAACGATTTACGTTCTATGTCTTGTCTGTTTACCATATTTTGCAAGTATGTTAGGTACCCTGGGTTTTTATCGCACATCTCGTTCAAATGGTGAGACAATTTACAAGTGAGTGCAATTGTCTAACTCTATCAGAGGTAGGCCTGTGTGGTTTTTGCCTACTATAGTTGTTCTCATAGTTGGCTGCTGCTACCCAGTTACTGTCAGTAGCTTCAGTGGCAAAACACTGTTTATTTGCCGTATAATAGGCCGACCCACGTCTTTCCATTTCTTCCACACTTGTGCATTCATTCTCCTTGCAAGAACTTAGAAAAAGATGATGGGATAGAAGAAATGACCTTATCTCGAATGATGAGATCTTCTAATTTATCATAATTTTTGTTAATTTTGGCTGATGAAGTCCATTTGTCTAGGGGTAATGATTCTCGCTTGGGGTGCGAGAGGTCCCGGGTTCAAATCCCGGACGAGCCCCCACGTCCACACATGTCAGGATCTTCTATTAGGCTCGTTGGCTAACACATGTGAGACAGTACAAGTACAACGTAATTCGACGTAAGACATAGCAACACAAGTTCAATGGATTTATTACCACATTAAATACATAACAATAGTTACAGCAATGTACAACATATAACTCACAACCACAATACAGCTCATAGGTCTGACGCTCACGATATCAGTCGTTCAGCTCACAACCACGGAGATTCACACAAACGCCTTGCTCTCGACACACACGTCCGTTCAGATGTCCAGTCCCAGCTTGGTCTGAGATTAACACACACACTGTCCACTGCCTCTCGTGGGGTCACGTGGCTTTGCGTGCGTCTGTCGTCAGCGCTGGTCGCGTGTCAGGTAAGAATCTCGCCAGCCGACAACTCTTGTCCGCCGGGTGCCGTAACGATGTTGCTGCACACTTAGGCTCTGACACAGTGTCTCTCACCATCAGTTTAAACCCACTGCGATTTCTGAGGTATGTGTAATTTACGTCCCCAAGTCAAGGACGAGAAGTCAACATGTTAGTCCAAATGACCTCGACAATAACAAACCGAAAGTTTAACTGATTTAGTGTGAAACAAAAAGTAGGTTTGGACCAAACATGATACACAATCAAATGAACGGGTATTATCGTGTATTTCCTTTCACTGAGCATTCAAATTGCGGAAGAGACCACGAAACAAAACAAATAGCAGGACGACCCTAGTATGGCGATATGTCGTCCTTCTGTCCAAATGGGAGGTCACATTTGAAGCTATATTATCCTTCGGCGCTGAATCAGTTAAGAACAAGGACTCTTATCAATTCGGTCATGCTGACCTCCTAGCCGTGCAATGAGAAGAGAGACACCGGAGAACATTGTGACAACTGGGAAATTCAGTGGTGGAAGAGGGAGAGGCAGACCAATGAAATGATGCTGGGTGGCCTGGGGCAGTGGCATGGGGGAATATCATTGACAATTGACCCAGCTGGCACGGTACATGACAATTATGATTTGTAAAGACTCGGTGATGCTGTTCTGTTAGAACCGGTCCACCTGATTTGTAGATCTCTGCCGGGATGGAGTCAGGACCAGGCGCCTTGCCGCTGGAAAGTTGATCATTGAATCTCATCAGCTTTATTGCTTAGCCAGGAGTCCCGCATGTTTCTGCTGCATGACTCTCCGGGTGTTGTTGAAGCATCTTTTATATATATTGTCTTTGGAACGTTTAAATATGCTTTCTGGGTCAGGTGTTTCTCGGTCAGAAATGTGTTGATGTCTTCGGAATTTTCATCAAATTATATTCATGCTTTCGGGGGGGGGGGGGGGGGGGTGGAGGGAATGGACCCAGGATTTCCATAGCAGTGTTGTAGATTGTGTCCTTTGGTGCTATCCACTGTTTCAGCATCTTGTTTAACTGCGGCACTGGGCTTGAGGCTGTCTTCCAGCATATTTACAAACGGCAGCTGCATTTTCTTACTATTTAGACGGGTGACATTTAGTTTTCTTTGCAATTGTTCCCCTTGAGGATGCTGTGGTGGTTTGATGCGCATGTTCATTGTTGAGATAATTAGACGATGGTCTGTCCAACGATTGGCACCACACTTGGATTTTGTCACCCGAACGTTTTGTCTATCACTCCTCCTGACAATTACGTAGTCACTGAGGTGCCAGTGTTTTGAGCGATGTCCTATTTCTCATGGGAAGAAAAACAAATCATCTGGGAAGAAAATTGTGTTGGTAATCAGAAGATCGTGTTCGGCACAGTTCTGAAGAAGGAGGAGTCCATTTTTGTTACAATTTCTAACTCCGTGCTTTCTAATAATGCCATTCTTAGATGCGGTGCCCATGTCTACCTCTGACATTGAAGTCCCCAAAAAGTATAAGTTTGTCTCCTTTGGGAAAAGATGTTAAGACCGTGTGCTGGTCCTCATAAAACTTGTTCTTGGCGTCATCTTCTTTGGTCATGGTTGATGCGTAGACGCTCACGATGGTTGCATGCTTCCTTCGGTTTAGCAGAGATAACTTAATGGTCATATGCCTGTCGTTTATAAGCCGTAGGAAATCCAGCTAGTTGCAAATCAGGGCCGACTTTATGATACGTTCAACACCGGACTGGCGTATTTCTTCACTTTTTCCTTCCACTCCAAAAGAATTTATAGCCGGTATCTACTTCACTGATTTGGCCTTCGCCTGCAAGTCGTGCCTCGCTGCCCAACTCTCTCCCAACTCTCTCCCAATCAGTGCTGTTCGTCTCTCTGGGCCCGACGTGCAGTCTCTACCTAGTAGGGTGCGTACATTCCAAGTTCCGATGTTTAAGGGAGTATGGTTTGCTTTATTTGCTTCATCTGTTTTTACTTTGGTTGTATGTCGACCACAGTTATAGCGTACCCACCACCGCGGCAAGCTGGTTAGGTAATGATGGAGCAGACAATGTTTTCTTTTTTCTAGTCCCTTCCTTGGGACTTCCCGAGTCCCTTCCGTGTGTCTGGTGCTACCAGACAATATTCCTTTTCTAGTCCCTTCCTCGTGATATGGAGGTGAGCAGTGCTTTTATATAGATAGCTGCTCAGTCGCTCAGGGAGCTGCTGAATCCCACTGCTGTTATCCTTACCACAGGCACCACCAATGCCTATGATCCCATCCCTCATTCCCCCCCCCCCCCCATACTCGCACACTCACACGCACACATTTACACATTCTACATTCCGTTGTGGAAGTCCGAGTAGAGTCGTGGCTAGTAGGCTGCTTGTCGACCTGTAGGTCAAGTGCTGGATTCCCATTGATGAGAATTTTTTAATGAGTTCATTTGTGCTGCAAGGTCAATCAGCTTAACAAGGGTAACAGGCAATTTTCTGGGAAGTGAATGTGGCTGTTATAACAATGATATCACCAGTCGAGTGTCGGCTGGTCTATTAAACTGTTGGACTAGCCACAAATACCAAATTCTTCTTAATGCACTGACAAGGGTTCCTTTCTTACTCTACTTTACTTAGTTACTCGTGGTTTCCAACTTCACGACAACGGGTCGTCCCCATATTGCTCCGTTCCTGTGCCAGTGAATATCACACAAATGCTCCTCACTACCCAGTGTGAACAATGGAATAGACAGGAATATCGGCAAGCCAACAGCCCGCACAGGTACACTGTGCATAATGCCGTCGCCAGAATGCCAACACAAAAGTCCTCCATGAAAAATACAGTTCATTGTCGATGGAAACGGCAGTCACCAGAAAGACTTCATTGACCCGGGTTTTATCCCATATGGCTCGGTCTCTTTCCGTAGGACGACCCGCCGAAAGCGCCACACAATGCACGAACTCTGTAGCTCCCTGCGGCGACTCTCAAGAGTCTCCCGAAAAATGCACTAGTGAGCCGAAAAAGGCAAACCAGCGGCCGTCATCGTTCCGAACATGCAGTTCACGCTACAAACAACCGCGGACAGATGTAAAAGCATTCCTCGCGAAACACACAGCTCACAGTGTCGCGCCACGCACTCACTCAGTAGCAGGGCGACGGAACCATATCCTCCTTAGTCGCCTCTTACGACATGCGTGGTAGGCAACAGTGTTACTATTCTTTGCTCCCCCGTATGGGCCCCGGCAACACACGGGTGACTTTACTTTACTTTACTTTACTTTACTTTACTTTGCCGAATCTGTGGCGAAGGTGTTACAGGCGTAATTTATAATCCCTCATATCACATTCGAAACACAGCTGCGGGCGATTTGGCAGCAGACCGCCTTGCTTTGGTTTTCATACAATGGTATGTGTGCGGGTCGTTCAGAAAGCAATGGCAAACTACTGAACGTAAACTTGCCAAGTAATACCAGAAGAAAATCAGTTGTTTGTGTCTAGTACATGTTCCTAGTGTTCTTTGTGAACTGATTTCTTTCAAGGCTTCTTCGTTAAATGCAAGTGGTGTCCTCGGCATTCTTCTACCTCTGGTTGGTTGATTGACTGGTTGGTTGGTTGCTGGTTAGTTGGTTGGTTGGTTTATTTTTCTGGCTTTGTTATTCTCGTTATGGAGTGGCATTGAGGTTGATTATGGCGTGACATTGAGGTTGTGGTGTGTCATTGAGGTTGTGGTATGTCATTGAGGTTGTGGTGTGGCTGTCATTGAGGTTGTGGTGTGTCACTGATATTGTGGTGTGTCATTGAGACTGTGGGGTGTCATTGAGGTTGTGGTGTGTCACTGAAGTTGTGGTGTGTCATTGAGGTTGTGGTGTGTAATTCATGTTGTGGTGTGACATTTAGGTTGTTGTGTCATTGAGGTTGTGATCTGTCATTCAGGTTGAGGTGTGTCATTGAGGTAGTGGTGTGTCATTGAGATTGTTGTGTGTCATTGATGTGGTGTGTCATTGATGTTGTAGTGTGTCACTGAGGTTGTGATGTGTCATTGAGGTTTTGATGTGTCACTGACGTTGTATTGTGTCACTGATGTTGTAGTGTGTCATTGAGGTTGTAGTCTGTCTCTGATGTTATGGTGTGTCAATGATGTTGTGGTGTGTCACTGATGTTGTGGTGTGTCACTGATGTTGTGGTGTGTCAATAATGTTGTGGTGTCATTGACGTTGTGGTGTGTCATTGAGGTTGAGGAGTGTCATTGAGGTTGTGGTGTGTCATTGAGGCTGTGGTGTGTCATTGAGGTTGTGGTGTGTCATTGATGTTATGGTGTGTCATTCAGGTTGTGGTGTGTCACTGATATTATGGTGTGTCATTGAGGTTGTGGTCTGTCATTAAGGTTGTGATGTGTGATTGAGGTAGTGGTGTGTATTTGAGATTGTGGTGTGTCAATGATGTGATGTGTCATTGATGTTGTAGTGTGTCATTGAGGTTGTGGTGTATCATTGATGTTTTGGTGTGTCACTGACGTTGTATTGTGTCACTGAGGTTATGGTGTGTCAATGATGTTGTGGTGTGTCACTTATGTTGTGGTGTGTCACTGAGGTTGTGACGTGTCACTCATGTTGTGGTATGTCACTGATGTGGTGAGCCATCTAGATTGTGGTGTTTCATTGATGTTGTGGTGTGTCACTGATGTTGTGGTTTGTCACTGATGTTGTGGTGTATCACCAAGAATGTCTGGATCACTAAGGCTGTGGTGTGTAACTGCTGTTGTGGTGTGTCACTGAGGTTGTGGTGTGCCACTAATGTTGTGTATTATTGAGAATGTGGCGTGTCACTGATGTTGTGGTGTGTCATTGAGGTTATGATCTTTCTTTAAGTTTGTGGTGTTTCCCTGAGGTTGTGGTGTGTCACTGAGGTTGTGATGTGTCATTGAGGTTGTAGTGTGTCACTGAGGTTATGGTGTGCCACTAATATTGTGTATCATTGAGATTGTTGTGTGTCACTGATGTTGGTGGTATGTCATTGAGGTTATGATCTTTCATTAAGGTGTGGTGTGTCCCTGAGGTTGTGATGTGTCACTGAGGTTTGTGGTGTGTCATTGAGGTTGTGGTGTGTCACTGAGGTTGTGGTGTGTCATTGAGGTTGTGATTTGTCATTGATGTTGTGGTGTGTCATTGATTTTGAGATGTGTTATTAAGGTTGTGATGTGTCATTGAGGTTGTGGTGTGTCACTGATGTTGTGGTGTGTCATTTAGGTTGTGATGTGTCACTGAGGTTGTAATCTTTCATTGAGATTGTGGTGTGTCATTGATGTTGTGGTTTGTCACTGATGTTATGGTTTGTCATTGATGTTGTGGTGTATCACTGAGGCTGTGGTGGATCACTGAGGTTGTGGTGTGTCATTGATGTGTGGTGTTTCATTGTGGTTGTGGTATGCCACTGAGATTGTGGTTGGTCATTGAGGATGGTGGTGTGTCATTGAGATTGGGGTGTATCATTGAGATTGTGGTGTGTTATTGAAAGTGTGGTGTGTCATTGAGGGTGTGTGTGTGTCACTGATGTTGTGGTGTGTCATTGATGTTGTGGTGTGTCATTGAGGTTGTGGTCTGTCATTGATGTTGTAGTCTGTCATTGAGATTGTGGTGTGTCACTGATGTTATGATGTGTCATTGAGGTTGTGGTGTGTCACTGAGGTTGTGGTGTGTCACTGATGTTGTGGTGTGTCATTGAGGTTGTGGTGTGTCACTGAGGTTATGGTGTGCCTCTAATATTGTGTGTCATTGAGATTGTGGTGTTTCACTGATGTTGTGATGTGTCATTGAGGTTGTGATGTGTCACTGGGGTTGTGATGTGTCATTGGGGTTGTAGTGTGTCATTCATGTCATTGTGTGTCTTTGAGGTTGTGGCATGTCATTGAGGTTGTGGTCTGTCACTGAGGTTGTGGTGTGTCATTGAGGTTGTGGTAAGTCATTGCGATTGTTGTGTTTCATTGAAGTTATTGTGTGTCATTTAGATTGTGGTGTGTCGCTGAAACAGAAGTGCGTCATTGAGGTTGTGGTGTGTCACTGAGGTTATGGTATGTCACTGATGCTGTGGTGTATCACTAATGGTGTGATGTGTCATTTAGGTTGTGGTGTGGCATTAATGTAGTTCTGTGTCACTGATGTTGCGGTGTGTCACTGATATTGTGGTGTGTCATTGATATTGTGGTGTGTCATTGAGGTTGTTTTGTGTCATTGAGGTTGTCGCATGTCACTGATATTGTGGTGTCTCATTGATGTTGTGATGTCATTGAGGTTGTGGTGTGTCATTTAGTTTGTGGTGTGTCATTCATGTTGTGGTGTGTCATTGAGGTTGTGGCATGTCACTGATATAGTGGTGTGTCATTGATGTTGTGGTGTCACTGAGGTTGTGGCATGTCACTGATATTGTGGTGTGTCATTGATGTTGTGTGTATCATTGAGGTTGTGGTGTGTCAATGAGGTTGTGGAGTGTCATTGAGGTTGTGGTGTGTCATTGAGGTTGTGGTGTGTCATTGAGGTTGTTTTGTGTCATTGATGTTCTGGTGTGTCATTTAGGTTTTGATGTGTCACTGATATTGTGGTGTGTCATTGAGGTTGTGGTGTGCCATTGAGGGTGTGGTGAGTCACTGAGCTTGCAGTGTGTCATTGATGTTGTGGTGTGTCATTGAGGTTGTGGTCTGTCATTGAGGTTGTGGTGTGTGATTGAGGTAGTGGTGTGTCATTGAGATTGTGGTGTGTCAATGATGTGGTGTGTGATTGATGTTGTAGTGTGTCATTGAAGTTGTGGTGTGTCATTGAGGTTTTGTGTGTCACTGATGTTATATTGTGTCACTGAGGTTGTAGAGTGTCATTGATGTTGTGGTGTGTCATTGATGTTGTGGTTTGTTGTTTATGTTGTAGTGTGTTATTGAGATTGTGGTATGCCAATGATGCGGTGGTGTGTCACTGATGTTGTTGTGTGTCACTGGGTTTGTAGTGTGTCATTAAGGTTGTGGTGTGTCACTGAGTATATGGTGTGCCACTAATGTAGTGTATCATTGAGTTTGAGGTGTGTCACTGAAGCGATGGTGTGTCTTTGAGGTTGTGGTGTGTTATTTAGATTGTGGTGTGTCATTGAGGTTGTGGTGTGTCATTGAGCTTGTGATTTGTCATTGATGTTGTGGTGTATCATTGATTTTGTGGTGTGTCATTGAGGTTCTGATGTGTCATTGAGGTTGTGATGTGTCACTGGGGTTGTGATGTGTCATTGAGGTTGTGATGTGTCACTGATATTAAAGTGTATCATTGAGGTTGTGATGTGTCACTGAGGTTGAGATCTTTCATTGAGATTGTGGTTTGTCACTAATGTTGTGGTGTATAACTGAGGTTATGGTGTTTCATTGTGATTACGGTATGCCATTGAAATTGTGGTGTGTCATTGAGATTGTGGTGTGTCATTGAGGTTATGGTGTGTCATTGAGGTTGTGGTGTGTCATTGATGTTGTGGTGTGTCATTGATGTTGTGGTGTGTCATTGATGTTGTGGTGTGTCACTGATGATTTGGTGTGTCATTGAGGTTGTGGTGTGTCACTGATGCTGTGGTCTGTTACTGATGTTGTGGTGTGTCATTGAGGTTGTGGAGTGTCACTGATGTTGTGATGTGTCATTGAGGTTGTTATGTGTCACTGAGGTTTTGATGTGTCATTGAGTGTGTGGTGTGTCACTGAGGTTGTGGTGTGTCATTGAGGTTGTGATGTGTCATTAATGTTTGTGGTGTTTCATTGAGGTTGTGGTGTGGCATTAAGGTTGTGATGTGTCACTGAGGTTGTGGTGTGTCACTGATATTGTGGTGTGTCATTGATAATATGGTGTGTCATTGAGGTTGTGGTGTGTCATTGAGGTTGTGGTGTGTCATAGAGGTTGTGGTGTGTCACTGATATTGTGGTGTGTCATTGATAATGTAGTGTGTCATTGAGGTTGTGGTGTGTCATTGAGGTTGTGGTGTGTCATTGAGGTTGTGGTGTGTCACTGATGTTGTGATGTGTCATTGAGGTTGTGGTGTGTCATTGAGATTGTGGTATGTCATTGAGGTTGTGGTGTGTCATTGAGATTGTGGTGTGTCATTGAGGTTGTGGTGTGTTATTGAGATTGTGGTGTGTCATTGAGGTTGTGGTGTGTCATTCATTTTATTTTGTGTCATTGAGGTTGTCGCGTGTCACTGATATTGTGGTGTGTCATTGATGTTGTGGTGTCATTGAGGTTGTCGCATGTCACTGATATTGTGGTGTGTCATTGATGTTGTGGTGTCATTGAGGTTGTGGTGTGTCATTTAGTTTGTGGTGTGTCATTCATGGTGTGGTGTGTCATTGAGGTTGTGGCATGTCACTGATATAGTTGTGTGTCATTTATATTGTGGTGTCATTGAGGTTGTGGTGTGCCACTGATATTGTGGTGTGTCATTGATGTTGTGGTGTCATTGAGATTGTGGTGCATCATTGAGGTTGTTTTGTGTCATTGATGTTTTGGTGTGTCATTTAGGTTTTGGTGTGTCACTGATATTGTGATGTGTCATTGAGGTTGTGGTGTGCCATTGAGGGTGTGGTGAGTCACTGAGGTTGTGGTGTGTCACTAATATTCTGTGCCATTGAGGGTGTGGTGAGTCACTGAGGTTGTGGTGTGTCATTGGTGTTATGTCGTGTCACTGAGGTTGTGATGTGTCATTGGTGTTATGTCGTGTCACTGAGGTTGTGGTGTGTCATTGAGGTTGTGATCTGTCATTGAGGTTGTGGTGCGTGATTGAGGTAGTGGTGTGTCATTGAGATTGTGGTGTGTCAATGATGTGGTGTGTCATTGATGTTGTAGTGTGTCATTGAAGTTGTGGTGTGTCATTAAGGTTTTGTGTTTCACTGATATTGTTTTGTGTCACTGAGGTTGTAGAGTGTGTCATTGAGATTGTGGTGTGTCATTGAGGTTGTAGTGTGTCATTGATATTGTGGTGTGTCATTGAGGTTGTAGTGTGTCATTGATGTTGTGGTGTGTCATTGAGGTTGTGGTGTGTCACTAATATTCTGTGTCATTGAGAATGTGGTGTGTCACTGATTTTGTGGTGTGTCATTGAGGTTGTGATGTGTCACTGATGTTGAAGTGTATCATTGAGGTTTTGGTATGTCATTGGTGTTGTGGGGTGTCACTGATGTTGAGGTGTATCATTGAGGTTGTGGTGTGTCATTGAGATTGTTGTGTGTCATTGAGTTAGTTTTTGTCACTGATGTTGAGGTGTGTCATTGAGGTTGAGATGTGACATTGAGATTGTGGTGTGACATTGATGTATTGGTGTGTTATTGAGGTTGTGGTGTGTCATTGAGGCTGTGGTGTGTCATTGAGGGTGTGGTGTGTCATTGAGGCTGTGGTGTGTCATTGAGGATGTGGTGTATCACTGAGGTTATGGCGTGTTACTGATGTTGTGTGTCATTGAGGTTGCAGTGTGTTACTTATGGTGTGTGTCATTGAGGTTGTAGTGTGTCACTGATGTTGTGTGTCATTGAGGTTGTGGTGTGTTGCTGATGTTGTATTCACTGAGGTTGTGGTGTGTCATTGTGGTTGTGGTGTGCCATTGAGGTTGTGGTGTGTCATTGATTTTGTAGGATGTCATTGATGTTGTAGTATGTTATTGATGTTGTAGGATGTCATTGATGTTGTAGTATGTCATTGATGTTGTAGGATGTCATTGATGTTGTAGCATGTCATTGATGTTGTAGTATGTCATTGATGTTGTAGTATGTCATTGATGTTGTAGTATGTCATTGATGTTGTAGGATGTCATTGATGTTGTAGGATGTCATTGATGTTGTAGGATGTCATTGATGTTGTAGTGTGTCATTGATGTTTGTAGTATGTCACTGACTTTGTGGTGTGTCATTGATGTTGTGTTGTGTCATTTAGGTTGTGGTGTGTCACTGAGATTGTGGTGTGTCACTGATGTTGTAGTATGTCATTGATGTTGTAGGATGTCATTGATGTTGTAGTATGTCATTGATGTTGTAGTATGTCATTGATGTTGTAGTATGTCATTGATGTTGTAGTATGTCATTGATGTTGTACTATGTCATTGATGTTGTAGTATGTCATTGATGTTGTAGTATGTCATTGATGTTGTAGTATGTCATTGATGTTGTAGTATGTCATTGATGTTGTAGTATGTCATTGATGTTGTAGTATGTCATTGATGTTGTAGTATGTCATTGATGTTGTAGGATGTCATTGATGTTGTAGTGTGTCATTGATATTGTGGTGTGTCATTGATGTTGTAGTATGTCATTGATGTTGTAGGATGTCATTGATGTTGTAGTATGTCATTGATGTTGTAGGATGTCATTGATGTTGTAGTGTGTCATTGATGTTGTAGTATGTCATTGATGTTGTAGTATGTCATTGATGTTGTAGTATGTCATTGAAGTTGTGGGGTGTCACTGATGTTGAGGTGTGTCATTGAGGTTGTGGTGTGTCATTGAGATTTTTGTGTGTCATTGAGTTTGTTTTATCACTGATGTTATGGTGTGACATTGAGATTGTGGCGTGCCATTGATGTATTGGTGTTTTATTGAGGTTATGGTGTGTCATTGAAGCTGTGGTGTGTCATTAAGGCTTTGGTGTGTCATTGAGATTGTTGTGTGTCATTGAGGCTGTGATGTGTCACTGAGGTTATGGCATGTTACTGATGTTGTGTGTTGTTGAGGTTGCGGTGTGTTACTTATGGTGTGTGTCATTGAGGTTGTAGTGTGTCACTAATGTTGTGTGTCATTGAGGTTGTGGTGTGTTGCTGATGTTGTATTCACTGAGGTTGTAGTGTGTCATTGAGGTTGTAGTATGTCATTGATGTTGTAGTATGTCATTGATGTTGTAGTATGTCATTGATGTTGTAGGATGTCATTGATGTTGTAGTATGTCATTGATGTTGTAGTATATCATTGATGTTGTAGGATGTCATTGATGTTGTAGTATGTCATTGATGTTGTAGTATGTCATTGATGTTGTAGTGTGTCATTGATGTTGTAGTATGTCATTGATGTTGTAGTATGTCATTGATGTTGTAGTATGTCATTGATGTTGTAGTATGTCATTGATGTTGTAGTATGTCATTGATGTTGTAGGATGTCATTGATGTTGTAGTATGTCATTGATGTTGTAGTATGTCACTGACGTTGTGGTGTGTCATTGATTTTATGGTGTGCCATTGATGTTGTGTGTCATTGATTTTGTGGTGTGTCATTGATATTGTGTGTCATTGATTTTGTGGTGTGTCATTGAGGTTGTGTGTCATTGAGGTTGTGGTGTGTCATTGATGATGTTTTTTATTGAGGTTGTGGTGTGTCATTGATAATGTGTGTTATTGAGGTTGTGGTGTGTCATTTATGTTGAGTGTCATTGAGGTTGTGGTTTTTCATTGATGTTGTGTGTTATTGAGGTTTTGTGTGTCATTGATGTTGTGTGTCATTGAGTTTTTTGGTGTGTTACTGATGTGTTGTGTCACTGATGTCGTGGTTTGTCACTGATGTTGCGGTGTGTCATTGAGGTTGTGGTATGTCATTGAGGTTGTGGTGTGTCATTGATGTTGTGGTGTGTCATTGATGATGTGGCGTGTCACTGATGGCTTTGCATGTCACTGGTGTTGTGGTGTGTCACTGAAGTTGTAGTGTGCCGTGAGGTTTCAGTGTGACATTTGAGTGTGTAGTGTGTCATTGAAGTTGTAGTGAATTACTGAATTTACAGTGTGGAGTTAGAGTTTGTCTTGGACAATTTTTAAAAAACTGGAAATCTGCCCTTTCAAAGCACCACAATCAAGTTATACTGCAAATATTCTATTCTTTGCATCATTCCGTGGATGCTACTGTTGTAAGCGGTGAGCATCTGTTGTTAGAATTAACCTGTAGTGTACGATCATCTTCAAGAGAAAATAAATACCACAATGTAACATCCAAATAAACAGAAACATTCTTAAAAAGGTGAACCGGTTCAACGATCTTGGAACAGATAAGACATATCTTGACAGCAGCAAGATGTAACAATTTGTAATGGAAATTAAAGTAAGTTTTGCATATCCTTTACAGGACGTCACAGTCAACCCCAGAATGTTTGGCTGCTTGCGATTTCTTGGGAAGGTTACGTTCATTAAACGAACAGCACTCATACCATTGCATGAAAACCAGTGCAATGCAGTCTGCTGCCAATCGCCCACAGCTGTGTTCCGAAAGCGTATGCGGGATTACGAATTGCGTTGTTGTTTTTTTCTTTGTTTGCGTTCGCTGGCTTTGAATTCAAATTCAAGTGTAGTCCATATGCGTGCTACTACTTCTTGTGTACTGGACTAATGTCTGCCTGTGGTTTAGCTTTCCCCATTACCAGTGTCTCTCACCATCAGGTGAACCCACTCCGACTTCAGAGGTACTTGTAATTTCCGTCCCCAAGTCAAGGACGAGGAGTCAACATTTTAGTCAAACTGACCAGTGTAAGGATTGAACCCGCTACCCCAGCATCATCACATACCGGATGTGTAAGAATTAGCGCTCTTATCAATAAGGCCTTGCTGACCTCAAATCATGGTAAGAATCTAGGCACCTCATCCACTACATACAGATAATGGCAAGTGTGACGTCATCACATTCTAAGCTGAGTTTTCAAGAAAGGGAGAACAGTGTAATCTTTTCTATTATTTCTGTTCTGCTTCAGATGAGATCATCAATACCCTTGGAGAAGGAACGTTTGGGAAAGTGGTGGAGTGCAAAGACATGCAGAAGTAAGTACTTCTTTCATGATCTTTGTAGTTATTTGAATTTTTTTTTTTTTGTTGTTGGTTGCTTCAAGTGAATTGTTGTCAGTTCACACTGATTCCCCTTCTGTCTGGTATAACCAGCAACTCTATGTGTAGTTCGCCATTGTTGTTCAATCTTTTTGTCATCTCGTAGGTCTTGCGTTTTGAAGTTGCTTTTCTCCTCTTCTTCTTGAGGAAGCATATAACAGAGTCAAATATGATCTCTTGATGCACATTCTTATGGAGAAGGGTCCTGGACTCGGGGTGGTGAATTGGACAGCAGTTACCCTGCACTCTCGTAGAGTTGCTTTCCGTCTAGGTTTATGGGCCACGGGGGCGTTCATTATTACCACAGGGAACTGCAATATCGCCTGTGTTATTCAATGTTTACACAAGCGATTGCAAGCACCAGGGATTGAAAGGATACTGACATTTACAGATGATGTCCTTGTGTATAGGCAGGGGAGAGACATGACGCTAATAGCGCAAGAGTTGCAGGAGATAGTAAACAAAGGGATCGACTGGTGTACAGAGATGGCTAATGTTATTAACCCAGATCAGGCGTCTGTGTTATGGTGCTCACTGGACAAAGGATTGTTAAGGCTACCGTGCCAGGTCTCATTGTAAATGGTAGAAATGTTAACAGGAAGAGTAGATTGAGATACGTGGAATCACCTTCAACGGAAGCCTGTCGTTCAAGGGATCGACTGGTGTACAGAGATGGCTAATGTTATTAACCCAGATCAGGCTTCTGTGTTATGGTGCTCACTGGACAAAGGATTGTTAAGGCTACCGTGCCAGGTCTCATTGTAAATGGTAGAAATGTTAACAGGAAGAGTAGATTGAGATACGTGGAATCACCTTTAACGGAAGCCTGTCGTTCAAGGGATCGACTGGGTGTACAGAGATGGCTAATGTTATTAACCAGATCAGGCGTCTGTGTTATGGTGCTCACTGGACATTCGAATTGTTAAGGCTACCGTGCCAGGTCTCATTGTAAATGGTAGAAATGTTAACAGGAAGAGTAGATTGAGATACGTGGAATCACCTTCAACGGAAGCCTGTCGTTCAAGGGATCGACTGGTGTACAGAGATGGCTAATGTTATTAACCCAGATCAGGCGTCTGTGTTATGGTGCTCACTGGACATTCGAATTGTTAAGGCTACCGTGCCGTGGAATCACCTTTAACGGAAGCCTGTCGTTCAAGGATCATGTGGAGAGAATTCTTATGAGATCTGAGAGAATTGGTGCGCTGAAGATAACGGTAGCAATGGACATGAAGTAAAGAATGTTGTTCATACTCTGTCAACAGCTGATTCTCTCATTAACTGATTTTGGATTAGGCTGTTCACAGTGTCAAAGAGTCAGCTGGTGAAACTAGAGCGCAAACAGAATGAAGCTTTGCGGGTGATCCTAGGATGCACAAGGAACATGTAAACGATTCGTCCTAGCTTTACCAACAATTGCAAACAGGCTCAAGATGCTGCAAGATAAATCATATCAACGAGTGGTTGCAGACAAGTAACACTTCCCCCCCCCCCCCCCCGAATGATACCCTTGACACAGTTAAGGGCCACGGGCTGATAAGAGGGAAATAATGGATGACTCGGGCAGAGGATACAATTAGAGAAGTATGCATGCGTGAGAACATTCGGATGGGAGAGGAGTGGGAAAATGCAGACCTTTGCAGGACCTATAATCACACTGGACCAGGAGTGCAGGGAGTGGCCGGCAGGCTACCCTGAATGGGAAGAGCAACAATTGAGCCTTGACAGTACGCGTCCAGATGCTGTAATCATCGGCACCAATGGCCCTGTGAAGAGTCGAAACAAGTGTCTGAAGGCTCATAGCGAAGGTTAACGGGCGGTGTTTAGTGCAGAAGAGTGGCATATAATACCAAGACATCTAGCCTGAGAATGGAGGCAGATACTCGTGTCATGATTGTAATGGATTCACAGAATCACAGGTTAAGAAATAAGACGGGCATGCTTCGCGCAGAGTGGCATACTTCAATTCAACAAATAAAAGCTAGGGAGCATCTGTTGGCAGTGTGGTCAAGAGTTTTTAAACCACAAATTAATCATCCATTCTTTACAAATAAATGAATTAGGTATTGAATCATCTTCTTCTTTGTTCCTTTTTCGGGAGAAGTATCTCACATCTAGTCATGCACTTCAAATGTCAGTGTTTCCGATTTCTGAGTACATTTGTCTGGGGTTTGTTTCCTTTAGACATATTCCATTGATTGAGATACGGAATCAGTTACTGGACGTGTATGTGTGACTACAGGTTATTTATGGTAATCTACATACTTATCGAATGTGTCATGTTGCAGTGTTGAGTTACAAACAGAAGCATCTTTAAAATAAATTACTCACTGGCTAAGTCATCGCAGTGAGTTTGGATATTGTTTATTGTGACTTATTTTGAGGATAGGCCTCAGGGCGATTCTAAAAATAGGAGAAAAAAGTCAGAGACATACTGAACAGAGCGCAGTAGCGGCAGCAGACAGATACCTGGGAGAGGAGGAGGGGTGCTGGAACCATGCCAGGACCAGACCAGGTTGATTCTATTTGTGGTCTACACATAGACCTGTTTAGCTTAACACACCCCACTCACTATCTCTGCCGCCTTATCACTCTAGCACAGCGGCTCTCAACCAGTGGGGAATTCCTCCCAAGAGGGGGGGGGGGGGGAAATTATAGGGTTTCCAGGCAGGGGGGGGAGGGAATTAAGACCACAGATTGACAGATTCAAAATGGCTTCAGGCACAATATCCTGATTTTCTATTGAGCGTTTTGTTTGATGAAGCACAATTTTCTGGCATTCTGGTATTAAGTGACAATTCTTTGACATTCTACTACACTATAAAATTAATCTATGCATATAAAGATTATGTACAAATAAGGATTTTCAGTATTATAGGCACGTTATTTTGAATGCACCTTTTGAGGCTGACAATTATGGAAAGGTGGGAATTCTTCTTCTTTCGTTCGCTGTGGGGAAAAAAAAAAAGGGGGGGGGGGGGTGACATTCTGGCATATGGTAAAAGAGTGCATGGGCCAAAAAGGTTGAGAACCACTGCTCTAGCACACTGTCCTACTTTGCACAATAACACTCTTCATAGCGCCTCCCATACCGTTCTTTCTCATCCCTCCTTCCCGATTTTCCTAACATACATCTTTCCTGGCCAGCTCACACAAGCCGTGTATCCCCCCCCCCCCCCCCCCCCCCAGTTTACCTGTCTTCACCTTTCCTTTTGCCTGCTAGGCCGTGCTGTTCTTTGTTC
The DNA here is from genome assembly GCA_014155875.1 of Cepaea nemoralis. Classification (NCBI taxonomy): domain Eukaryota; kingdom Metazoa; phylum Mollusca; class Gastropoda; order Stylommatophora; family Helicidae; genus Cepaea; species Cepaea nemoralis. Next base: position 46,775 of record JACEFZ010011559.1, on the reverse strand, counting down.
AACTGAAGGGCTAGCCTAGATCCACTTTCTGGTCTGTCTTACTCATAAGCACCTGGTGCTCACTTGTAGTCAAACAGGCATATCTGTAATCATGTGTTCTCATGCTTGTTAACATCTCGAAGCATCTCTTTTATTTTAACATTGTTTGTTTTCTCACTTCATAACATCTCTTATTTTTATTATTATTATCATCATCATCATCATCATCATCATCAAGTGACTTGCCGGCTGGCGTGGGCGATCATGCTTCTCCACAAACTGCTATCTCATATCTCCAACAGCATGTATCATCAATTTATGTGCCTCGACACAAGACAGACTGTCAAGGATTGTTTCTCGCTGTCTTCCTCTACCTCGCTTTCCACATATCTTTCTGGTTGTCACTACATATTCCTGTATTTGTCTTCTCATAACGTTGATCGTATTCCGGTACGAACCTAAGGCCTATCCACGTCAGTTTGGAAGCACTAGACTCGAGTTTCGCTCTCGTTTGAGCTTATCAGTAGTGCCTATCCTTGACTGGACCCGGGATCAAACCCGGATCACTGGCGGGTGTGTAACCACTAGACCACGCAGCACACGCTAGACGCGACCAAATTATCACACTAGAATATCACAACGTCACCCATTGTAGGCTATAGCTCAAAATTTGCCCGGTCGCCGCGACTGACATCCATCAATCGATGTGGCCCCAAGTGATCAGGTCTTCTCAACACAAGGCACACCAGGCTGCCTAAAGTCCAGCGAGCAATAATCACATTGATTTATTTGATTGATTATTGCTCGCTGGATTTTAGGCGGCCTGATGTGCCTTGCCAGTCAAGAAGACCTGATCATGCGGGGCCACATCGATTGATGGATGTCAGTCGAGGCGATCTGGCATATTTTGAGCTAAAGTCTACGATAGGTGACATTGTTTTATTCTAGTATGATATTGTGGTCGCGTCTAGCGTGTGCTGCGTGGTCTAGTGGTTACACACCCGCCAGTGATCCGGGTTTGATCCCGGGTCCAGTCAAGGATATGCCTACTGATGAGCTCAAACGAGAGCGAAACTCGAGTCTAGTGCTTCCACATTGACGTGGATAGGCCTTAGGTTCGTACCGGAATACGATCAGCATTGCCTGTAGTGAGTTGTGCTCAATGTTTAAATCTCATATCCCGGGAAGAGAGGGGGGTGGGGGGGGGGGGGGGGACAAATAAATCAATTTTCATAACGTGTCAAACATGGCTCGGGACACAGACATTCACTAGGGCAAGTTTCCTTAGTGACTCAGTGAGTATGCTCAAGAAGATAGAGATGGGGTGAATCCGAAGAAAGTGGTTGCTGTCTCTGGAGCTGGCAAAGATTAGTTTCATTTTCATGCCAGGCCATGCAGGTGTACAAGAAAATGACAAGCTCGCAAGTAAGGCTACTGTGGAAGGCAGACGACCAGGCTGGTATTCTGAATGCTTTACGAGAAATAAGACGTTTGCGAGAACCAAGTGATGACTGTGAATCTACAGCCATGGTCAGGAAGTCAGGATGCGAGGACAGCAAATTAAAAGAGCCAAACAAGAACACTACGCAGGAAGCCAAAAAAGATAAACCAACACAGAACTGGTGTCGTTAGCTGCAGCACGCTGTGGGATTTACTGAGAAGGGGATCCGAGCACTTATAGACTGAATGTTTCGATATGCAATGAGGATGATCTGTCGACTAACTAACTAACTAACTAACTAACTATAACGTGTCAAATTAATGATGGTTGTGTGTTTCTGATGTTTGTAATTAGTTGGCCTTGCGACTTAGCCTAAGTCGCGATGTTAACTTATCACAAACAGAAAGAGACAGTCATCATTATTTTGAAAGCCTAAGTCGCGATGTTAACTTATCACAAACAGAAAGAGACAGTCATCATTATTTTGAAACGTTATCTCCCTCAAAACCTCCAGATTGCGCATTTTGGCTGTCCAATAAATTTTCAGCATTCTATAAAACCACATCTCTTAGGCTTCTCGATACTTTTTCGTCTGTTTACTAATTGAATTGTCCAGAATTTGCAGCCATATGTTAAATATCATGAAATATGTGTTGGCGGATATTTGCAAGTACAAATGGACGGAGGGAATAGTAGAATCCATGGGAATATCGATTCATGACGCCTATAAGCGGACACTCCCCCGCTGTTTATACTTCACCTCGACACCTCAAGGTACAAGAGGAACATGATGAGATGAGATGATGAATGCCGGTTTGACTTGCCGAAAATCTTTACTAAATCTGTATGGTTAAAAAAAAATAATAATAAAGAAAGAAAGGACCGTTTTACAAGCGTTGAGTGGTATGGGGCATAGGGTGTCATTCCAAGATTCACGGTGTTATCCCTATACCTTGATAAACCAACGGACAATCGCTGGGCGATGTGGCCAGTGTCCCACCAGACGCCTTTACTTCTCACGGTGTTTCCTGGGATTTATTTAAGGCTGGGTCAGCATGGGAGCTAGGCTCAGGTCAATATTTAAACATTCACCTTGTGACGGAATCGAAAACACGACCACCAGGTCGGCAGACAAAATGACAAAATGTAAATGTATATTCAACATTTGACCCCATTACCCACTGAGTGCCAGCTGCTCTATACATATATGGGGTTAGCACCATATAGCCAATATTAAATAGCCAATATTAAGGATCATGCCGATATTATTAATGTCCTTAGAGAGATGTCGAGCGTTGAGGACTTTCACGCCAGTGATTTCACATCCTTGTCTAGAATGAGACTTGGGAGTAAAAACTGGCATGGCCAGACGCGAGAGGCGCATCGGGAGAACAAGTGGCCTCATCAACCAACAGAGAATTGGCACCATCAGCCCCCAGACGCTGTTGCATATGTTGGGGTGAGGATCTCAACATTTATGGACATGTCCGGAGTGCAAAATGATACCCCAACAGATAACTAACTAACTGAATATGACTCGAGGCATGGGAAACAGTCCTTATTTTACTTGTACAACTAATCAGATGAAGTCTCCTCAACGTAACACCGCCTGTAATGGAACCAGTTACAATGTAGTTACATATGCTTGCCGACTCTGTGGCGAAGGGATTAAGAACGCAGTTTGTAATCCCGCATACAACATTCAAAACACAGCTGCTGGCGATTTGGCAGTGGACCGCCTTGTGTTAGTTTTCATACAATGGTATGAGTGCTGGTCATTCAGAAAGCAATGGCAAACTACTGAATGTAAACTTGCCATGAAATCATACACAGTCAAAAAATGCTGAGGTTGACTGCAACGTCCTGTAAAGTATTAATGAAGAATAAAAAGCCATATACTTACCTGTCTTTCAATCACTTATTAATTTATTTATTATCTTGGCCTCTTGTGTGACATTAATCTTGACTCTGTAACTAGTCTGGGGCATCATATGTCATGTCATCTCATCATATGTCTACAGAAACAGTGAACGCCTGGCCCTGAAGATCATCAAGAATGTTGAGAAATATCGAGAGGCTGCCAAACTTGAGATCAATGTACTGGAGAAGTTGCGGGAGAAAGATCCCACTGGCAAATAGTAAGTGACATGGTTTTATTTTTCTGTATCCCATTCTATATTAGACAGCTGAGGTGGTGCAGTGGCCAGCATGCTAGCCTGCCGGTCCGTTGCTCACATGTTTAAATCCCCCATCAAGGCGGATGTGGTCAACTGACCTGGGTTTCAAGGTCACCCCGGCCTAACATGGGTACAAGAAAATGTCCTGGAAAGTAAAGGCGGGTGGCGTGATATAGCAACATAACCGATTGAGTGCCGATTGGTCGATACAAATATCTCAAGGTGTCACAAGGGTCCTATACTTTTACTTACATCATCAAGAACATCATTTCTTGCAAGGATATTATAGAGAGTAACATCAAGAACATCATTTCCTGAAAGGATATTATAGAGAGTAACATCAAGAACATCATCTCCTGCAAGGATATTACAGAGAGCAACATCAAGAACATCATTTCTTGCAAGGATATTATAGAGAGTAACATCAAGAACATCATTTCCTGAAAGGATATTATAGAGAGTAACATCAAGAACATCATCTCCTGTAAGGATATTACAGAGAGCAACATCAAGAACATCATCTCCTGCAAGGATATTATAGAGAGTAACATCAAGAACATCATCTCCTGCAAGGATATTATAGAGAGTAACATCAAGAACATCATCTCCTGCAAGGATATTATAGAGAGCAACATCAAGAACATCATCTCCTGCAAGGATATTATAGAGAGTAACATCAAGAACATCATCTCCTGTAAGGATATTACAGAGAGCAACATCAAGAACATCATCTCCTGCAAGGATATTATAGAGAGTAACATCAAGAACATCATCTCCTGCAAGGATATTACAGAGAGCAGCATCAAGAACATCATTTCCTGCAAGGATATTATAGAGAGTAACATTAAGAACATCATTTCCTGCAGTCAGTTACGGTTAGTTACAGGTTGGATGTTACAGAGAGCAACATCAAGTAGATGGCTACGGTTGGATAAATCCACATGGGGGTTTAACTGATTCAGTATGTTGCCAAATGTGACCTCCCATTTGGACAAAAGGACGATATATCTCACACTAGGGTCATCATGCTTTTTCTTTTGTTTCTTTTGTATCTTCCACAATTTTAATGCTCCATGAACGGAAATTTACATCATAATACCTGTTTATTTGTTTGTGTACCATGTTTGATCCAAAACTATTTTTTATTTGGCATTGAATCAGTTAATAGAACAGAGTGACAGGACCAAAGACCTCCATTATCTTGCCTGACAGGGGCCAATCACCATTCTCCATCTCAGGATGGGGAACCAGAGTGACAGGATTAAAAAACAACGGCCATCATGTAATCATGTTTCAAGTATCTAGCCTGATTATATGATGAGGGATTACATGTGCATCCTGTTGGTCAGTTAATTCAAAAAAAAAACATTATCCCATGGCAGATACTGCAGTTAAATATCAGGTAATTAAAAGGTGAGGAAAAGACCTTCGCTGGATAAGACACACTGTGAGAAAACTTCAGAACAGCTTAACGAGAAAATGATTTGATTGGAACCCACAGGCAAATGAAATAAAAACACACAGAGAATATAATTTGATATAGAGATATAGAGATGAATAATATAAACAGGACATGGACAAAGCTGCCAAAGTCAGGGCACTTTGGAGTAAGTTTGTTGAGTCCCTAAGCTCCGATGGGAGGATAAAAGTCAGGAGAGAGAGAAACAGCTTGATGTGACTTGTTAGATTCTCACATATTCTAGACCAGTGCATAATGAGAAAGGAGGGCCATTTCCCTCGCTCGCCGTCTTTCCTTTCCAGACGATTCCTTGAACACTTTGGTCACTCACATCATCATACCATGACCTATTAGGTGTGAATGCCAAATGGCAGGCTAAGGAGTGGCTGGCTGACTGATTAGACTGCCATGTTTGCCTTCGGGATACCCTGGTTCAAATCCTTAGTAAGGTGTGAATGTTTTTCTGTTGGGGAGAAAAGAAAACCCTAACCGGCACAGTTCATGGTGACTGCATTAACTAGGCAGCCTTAATTCCTCAGGCTCATCCTCGATTTTAGGCTGTTCCCCAGGCTGAAAGAAACTCAATCTGAGTCAAAAGAATACATAATGCAGAACTCTGCCACACTGTTCTTCACTCCCAGAGAGGCCATCATGAGATGCTTCCAACAATGGCAGGACCACTCGCTGGAAGAAGCATGTCCCATGGAGAGTATTTTGAAGATGATTAGGGCTTCAGACCTTCAGGTGTTAGTTAGTTGCATATCCTTTATAGGACATTGCAGTCAACTCCAGTATTTTTATACTGCTTGTGATTTCATGGCAAGTTTATGTTCAGTAGTTTGCCATTGCTTTCCAAATGACTGACACTCATACCTTTTGTGTGGGACCCATTGCAAAGCGGTCTGCTTCCAAATTGCACGAAGCTGTGTTTTGACCGTGGTATGCGGGAATACAAATTGCATCCGTAATCCTCTCCCCATAGAGCTGGTAAGTAACTGTGATTTTTCTGGCCAAAGGTCCCATATTTGTTTAATAGACCACCTGCACTTTGCTATTAACAAAGATTTCATCCTTTGTAAGGCCCTTACATCCCACAACATTACAAGAGAAAACAACCGAACGAGAACTTGAAAACAGCCAGTTAATTTGTGCACATGAAGACCTATAATTATAATTTAACATATTGATTTCTGTCCACTCCTAGCCTGTGTGTCCAGATGTTGGACTGGTTCGACTTCCATGGACACATGTGTATTGCCTTTGACATGCTGGGACTAAGTGTCTTTGATTTCCTGGTAAGCATGCTTGTGATTCACAACATGGAGTTGATTAGTACTGCATGTTTTTTATTATGATGAATGTTTTTGGTGGAATTGCTTTTCTATATAATTTCTCCTGACTTTTATATTATTCATCTCTGTATCTAATTATATTCTCCGTGTGATTTTAGTACATCCTCTAATCCATTTTCCCTGTGGGTTCCAGCAAAAGGCTTTTCTAGTTAAGATATTCTGAAGTTTTCTCAAGGTGTGTCCTAGCCAGCAGTAGTCTTTTCTGCATTACTTGATTGCCTGATGTTTGTCTGCAGTATCTGCCACGGGATAATGTTTTTTTTTTAAGTAACTGACCAAGAAGATACACATGTAATCCCTCATCGTATAATTTTTCCGGGCTCAGATTTTGTAATATCCCTGGTGTATAGTTCTGTGGTCAGTATGTTTGCTTTCAACAGAGCTGTCAGAAGTTTCACCTCTAGTGGTGGTATGATTGGATTGTTTCCAAGCAGTACAGTTTTTTAGGTCATCAAATGGATGTCAGAGATTATTCTATGGACGAAATATAACTGGGAAGTGAGTGTAACATTTATCTTGTGGTATCAGGGGCCGGAATAGATTAGAAGTTATAGTGCCTTGCCTTTGGCTCAAGCACACCAGTTTTTTCTCATGATGTTGACTAAGTTTTCATAAAAATAAGAAAAAAGACGATATACCTCTTCCCCAGATCCTGGATTAGGGGATCAGATGTCAAGCCTTCTTAGGCAAGGGGAAACAACTTGAGTGACCTGAGTACACGTAGCACTGTAAAAAATCCCTCCTCAACTGAAAATCAAAAGTGATGCAGTGACTAGCATGCTTACCTGTCTACCCTATTGGTCATGTGTTGGAAATCCCCCTCAAGGTGGAGATTTATTCTCAGTGACCTGTGCACATGGTCGGCCCGGCCTAAAATAGATATCAGGAAATTTTTTGGGATGTAAAGGTGGTTAGTATGATATTCACATGATATTCACCACAGCATCCATCAAGTGCTGATTGTTCTAAAAATATGAGGTTTGCACCATAAGCCCAATACACCCTATGGTGTTAAACTTTACTTGTACAGTCACACAACTAGATTCATGATGAAGTGGTAACAAAACTAAACTCCACATTATTCTTCATGCTGAATAATCTGATGTTGGCATTATATAAACATCATCATCATGCCAAATGGTATAAGTGTTCATGTCTCTCCACAGATCTTGGTCCTTAGTGGTTTTGATCAATTCTACTGTCATGCCACTGTTTAAGACCCTCAAGTGATTCCTCTTTACTGATGATGTTTCCAGTCACTACTATGTTCTCCAATGCCTCTCTTTTCTTTATATGACCAAATACACTGTCTCTTTCTTATTGTTGTATATAATATTCTACTTTCATTAGCATCTTTCAGGCAAGCATTGTTAGCTACTCTGGCAGGTCCAAAGTACCTTGCATCATAAATCTCAGAAACCACATCTCTGCTGCCTCCAATCTATTCCTGATTTGTTCATTCACATTCCAAGATTCATTACAGCAGAACAGATTAGGTATAGCTTTTCAGTACTCTTTCTAACATATGACATATTCATTCATTCATTCATTCAGTAGCATGTCCTTTGCAGAACCTCGCTCCCATAACAACCTTCCGGAAAGCTTCTCGATCACAAGCAAGATGTCCCGCGTCTGATACACCCATCTGGAGATCATCCGCCACATCCTGCACCCATCTTCTCTTTGGCCTTCCTCTTCCTCTCTTCCCAGGCATATACCCTTCCATTATTGTTCTCTCCAAACCTTCGTGGCGTTTCAAGTGACCAAAATACTTCAATTTTCTTTGTTTTATCGTCTTTAATAGCCATCCCTCCTCACTATTCAACTCTTGAAGTATGGATGCATTTGTTCTTTTCTTTACCCAAGATATTCTTAGAACTCGTCTATAACATTTATATTCAAAGGCGTTTATGCGCTGTTCAGCTTGTTTAGTAAGTGTCCATGTCTCACAGGCGTATGTTGCAATGGGAAAGATGCATGCTCTTAAAAATCTAATTTTTGTAGTTCTGTCTGTCCCACTCCATAATTTATTCATCTGTTTTAGTCTTTGAAGAGCAATGGATAGTCGCCGTTTAATTTCTTTCATTGTGTCACCGTTATTGGTAATCAATGACCCAAGATATTCAAAATTTTCCACCACCTCCAATTTTCCCCCATTAATGTATATTTCTTTCTCCATAGTAGTTTTATCTGTATGCATTATCTTTGTTTTTGCTATGTTAAGATATAAGTTGTGATTTTCACTATTCAATTGGGTTGAGGCTATTAGGTTTTCTATGCCATTCTGTGTTGTGGATAGTAATACTGTATCATCAGCATATCGAATATCTGGTATGTCATGACCGCCGATATTTAGGGCATCATATAGCTCCCTGTTTATATCATCTCTTACATTTCTCATTATATTTTCGGCGTACAGGTTAAACAAATAGGGTGACAGCACGCAGCCCTGACGGACTCCTTGCTTGATGTCAAACCAATCTGATGCCTCGCCATCTATTCTAACTGCTGCTTGTTGGTCTAGATAGAGCATTTTTATGAGTTGTACTACATGTGATGGAAAGCCCATAGTCCTCATGATTTCCCAAAGTTTCTGATGCTGTACACAGTCAAATGCCTTTGAATAATCCACAAAACATGAGTATAGGTTTACATTAAATTCTCTGCACTTCTCTATTATTAAACGCATGTTGAATATGTGATCTCTTGTTCCTCTTCCTTGTCTAAATCCAGCTTGAACTACGTTAATCTCTTCTTCCATTTTCTTACGAAGTCTTGCCATTATGACTTTTAGTAGGATTTTACTTGCATGACTGATCAGGGCAACAGTTCTATAGTTGGTGCATAATTTCAGGTTGCCCTTTTTTGGTATTGGAATGAAGATAGTTCTCTTCCAATCTTTTGGCCATATACCATATTTCCAAATCTTTGTACATAATGCATGATATATGTGTATGCTTTCTTCTCCTCCCGCTTTAATTAGTTCAGCTGGTATCTCATCACATCCAGGAGATTTACCATTCTTCAGGTGCTTTATAGCCCAAGCAATTTCATCTAATGAGGGTTCAGGTTCTGTCTCTGCTGTCGTTGGCTCATGTATCTCATTCATATCCTCACTGTCACTCATATCATACATTCCACTGCAGTACTCCTGCCATCTTTCTAGAATTTGTCTAGATTCTGTTAAGGTATTTCCCATCTTGTCACAGATAACATTCAATTGAGGTTGAACATTTCTTGTCAATAACTTCATTTCTTTGAACATTTCATAATCTCTTCCAGCCTTATGATATTGCTCTATTCTGGTACAGCAATCTTGTATATATTGATTTTTGTCCTTTCTTGTGTTCTTTCTTATTTCTCGAGTTAAAGATTTATACTTCATCCTGTGGTTAATTGATTCATCTCCTTTCTGTTTCAGCTCCCTTCGTTGTTTTATTAATTCTAACGTGTCTAATGTAATCCATGGCTTAAGTTGCTTTTTCTTGGTCGGAATTAGATCTTTGGCTGCATTTATCAAGATATCTCTAGCTTGTACTGCCAGTTCATCAGGTGTCATTTCTTCTTGTACAGACATCAAGACCCCAAAGCGATTCCTAACTTCTATGTTGTATGCGTCTGGTATGTTTGTGAGATCAAAACGAAGTGGCCTTGGTCCTCGGGTAAGCTTTTTGAGTTTTAATTTCAGATCTGCTTCTAATAACTGATGATCTGTATCACAGTCTGCACTTCGTAGGGTTTTTGCAGATGTTATGCTTGATCTCCATCTTCTATGTATTAAAATATAATCTATCTGATTTTTGGTAAAACTGTCTGGAGACTTCCATGTGAAGAGTCTTCTTGGATGTTGTTTAAAAAGTGTGTTGACTATCGTTAACTCATTTTCTGTGCAAAATTCAATTAATTTGTCACCTGCATCATTTCTATTTCCTAATCCAAATTTTCCTAAAACGTGTCTCTCATTTTCAGCTCTTCCTGCACCTACTTTTGCATTAAAATCTCCCATTATTATTGCTATATCATTATGACCAATCTTATTTAATGTGTCTTGTAGTGTGTTGTAAAAATCTTCAATTTCGTCCTCCTCTGCTGTTGAAGTAGGTGCATATATCTGTATGAGAGTTGTGTTTTTTGGACGGCCTTTAAGTCTAATAGTGAGGATTCTATCACTAACTGGATTATATCCCATTAAAGTTTTTGCAGTTGTCTTATCTAAACAAAATGCCACTCCACTCTGGCCTCCGACATCTCTACCAGAATAAATGAAAATACTTCCATTTTCAGTCGTAAAATGTCCCTTGCCGCTCCAGCGATGTTCACTAATTCCTAAAATTTGAATGTTTAACCTCTCAATCTCATCACACACTACTTTAAGCTTTCCCTCATACAAACTTCTCACATTCCACGTTGCCTATTCTCACTCTGTTTCTTAGTCTGACACAGGGGATTTCCTTGGTAACACAGTCAGGATTAACTCCGTCATCACGATTACTAGTAGGCCTACTGGTCCCTGCGTCACACTCTTCCCCAGTGTTATTTGATCTGCCTGGCCTGGGGGTCTCGCCACCAGATCTCTTTCTTATTATGTTTTCTTTCATGGTTGTTATGGTTTCTTGGCAAGTTTTGCAGAAGGTAGTTTGCCATTGCTTTCCTTCTGGGCAGTGACTGTACTAGTCGGTGGCCATAGCCATTGTCTCTACTGATGAGATCATCTGCCTATCGCCGCAGAGTGCAAGACCATAACCAACAACAATCTGTCGGCTGCTCTCACATTCCATCCACCACCTGCTTCCATGGCTTCACGTAACCCTAATCGGGGGGCTAAACGGGTACTCCACCTTGCCCAAGGGTGTCCCGTAGACTAACGGAGGAAAGGAGGCGTCTTACATCTCCTTTGATAGGGGATACCCCTACCCCGATATGACATATTGCTTAATTATTTTCAGCTAATTTATAAATCACACTTTTTAATGCATTGTAAACTGTTGATTTTACTTTGCAGAAGGAAAACAATTATGTGCCTTACACCCTTGAACAAGTTCGACATATATCATACCAGCTGTGCTATGCTGTCAATTGTAAGTTATAACATTTATACTATATTAGTAAACATCATTACTTCTTAATATCAACCATTAGTAAACATCATTACTTCTTAATATCAACCATTAGTAAACATTATTACTTCTTAATATCAACCTATGTGCTCACTTAGATATGGAAGCTCTGTATATTAAGGCTTAACAAAAATTATTTTTTCCAGAGCAGTATTTTCCTGTTATAAATTTAAAAAATGAAGACACAAACAATAGATTGCACAATTAATTGTCTGGCATATTTTGCTGCATCTCAACAAGTGCATACTGCAGGAAGTCACTCAAAATAAAACAGAAAACTATGAATCCCTAAAGCTGGTATATACACATATCCCCATGATTATTTAAAATTAAAACAACTGTGGTAATCAGGAACTTCATTTCACCTGAAACTGTTATTCTCACTTCAAAGTATTGGCTTTTGATCTAAATGCCTGTCTAAACACACCTGTATTTAAGTTGATTTATTGATTTTGTGTACATTGTCAACAACAGACTGGGTAGCTAATTGAGCTGGTGTTATATGCATTGAAATGGTGTTTCATGCATTGAATATGTGTTTCTTCTTCTTCATGCATTTGCTTTGAATAGGTGTTTTATGCAAATCTCCCTCTAAGCTGTGGTGTGTTGGGAGCAACAATTCTAGTTCATAAACTGCTAGCATTAAAGTTGTGAGTGAGCCTAAATCTGTCTAGGGTTAAAATTCACAGGTGCATCATCTCCTTCTGCACTGAGCCAAAACAAAAATGTGCTAAAAGCTAACAATGTATATGCTAGTGCAATCTGAGGGGACATTATCCCTCATTATTACTCCCCATGATTTCCCTCTGGGTGCTGGGTTGAAGCCCCTTGACAATGGAACTAAAATGCCTGGAGAAAAATTTACCAACCCAGACCTAATCCCAGTCAGTCAGTATTTCCTTGGCTGAATCATGAACTGGTGATACCCTAATATACCTTTCTGCAGATGTGAAGTTTCAGTACCGACCTTGCACACCCACTGATTTCTGGGCCTGGAGAGGGAAAGAAGATCTCTGCAACATGATCTATATGAAGATAATACTTTGGTAGCTGGTCAGAAGAAAAGTCTGTACAGCCAACCTGACATCAAGACAAAGACTGCCTTAGAGGGAGATATGCATGAGATTTATCACTGACTTCCAGAGAACTGACAGCCAACCACCTCCCCAAGACTTGGCCATGTACATGAAGAATTACACAAATGAAGCAAGGGGTTCACTTCAGTAAAGCTGTGACAATGTCATGAATAAAAGTTAGTTAGTTGCATGTCCTGTACAGGGCATCGCAATCAACACCAGCATTGTTTGGTTATTAGTGATTTGCTAGGCAGTTGTTATGTTCAGTAGTTTGCCATTGCGTTCTGCATTACTGTTGCCTCATACCACTGAAATGACTGCAAAGTGGTCTGCTTGCAAATCACCAACAGCTGATTTTGAACAATCGACAGGGTACGGCGGCTAATTGTGAAATGCCTCCACTGCCCCTAAGCCATAGGACATAGATAAAAGAAAAACCAAATCTGCCGAAAAGCATGTTCATCACAAAATGAGTACAGTTATCTGGTGTAGCTAGAAAGCAAACAAAAATAATCCAAGATGAGTAGATACTAATATAACTATTTGGAGCTATATTCTTGAGTAAACATGTATTATAAAAACGAAATCAAAAGTGTTCATCTGATCTGAAAAGAAGTCTTTTCTTTGGAAAAAAAAAATAATGTATCTTGTTGTTGTTAATGAGCATTTGGAATTCAAATCAGTATCTGTCTTTGGATTTCTTTACCTTATGGTTGTTGTTAGAGCCCCATGAATTCGACTTGCAACCTTCTGTAGCTTGCTCTCTGTCCTCCTTATACTATTCATCTCTGTCTTCAAGTCTCTTTACCATGTGTTTTAAGTATCTCTCTATTTCGTTGACCCTGCGGGTTGTAGACAAAGGACTTACTGGCTACACAATCTTGATTATATCATTCAATTTCTTCTTATTCTGTGTTCATCTGGAGAGTTTTTTCAGATGTGACTGTGTTGTGCCTGTTTACAGTAGAGCTGCGTTCTTGCGCCATTAGGCCGACACGTCCAACTTCTGCAGACATTTGTTGACCGGGTTAACCTTCCCGTGGTATCATTACATGTTAGTCCTTCTATTCTATGCAGCCACCAATTACTGAATGCTTGTAGTTTATTTGTAATTATTTTGGTTGTTCTCCATGCTTCTGATCTCTTCATAAGTAATTATTTAACATTATAGTTAAATGTTCTAAGTTTGGTGCTGTGTAATTTCCTTGAGAAAAACCATTACTGTGGTGTAAATAAATGTGCCAATGTTTTATCATCTGCCACAGGTGACCATGCCTATCCACAACCTCATGCTGTTTTTGTGCTGTTTGTTAATTCTATTGTTGGCATCTCTCCATGTCATTATCACAGATTGTTTTGTATATACATTGCTCTCTTCCTGTTTTTTTTTTTCAATCAACCTTGTCAGTATCGCAGTGAATTCTATTTTTGTTGATTTCTTTCCAGGTAATGATCATTTAAAGTTAACTGCTGTTCTTTCATGTCTAAGATAACCTCTGAAGTCAGAGTGGGTTCACTTGATGGTGAGGGAAACTAGTAATAGGAAAAGTTAATCCCCACGCAAACAACAGTCCTATATACTAGGAGTGGTAGCACGTGTATTGACTACTCTTGAGCTCAAAGCGAGCAAACAGAAAGATGTCTAAGATATAGATTTGGCAGCAGACCGTCTTGTGTTGGTTTTTATAAAATGGTATGAGTGCTGGTCATTCAGACAGAAATTACAAACTACTGAACGTAATCTTGACAAGAAGTCACGAACAGCTCAAATATTCTGGGGTTGACTGCGACGTCCTGTGAAGGATATGCAACTAACTTATAGTGGCTACTTATAATGTTATAAACATTTAACTGGTTAATCTCCAGGTCATAACATCCGATAGAAGGTATCTTGTAGATATTAGAACAAGAATCACTATGGCAAAGGTAGCCTTTTACAAGATGGAAAACATTGACAAATAAAATGCTCACTGCCACAGTGAGAAAAAAGAGTGTTAAAAGCTATATAGAACCAATGCTGTTATGTGCATGTGAAACATGGACAATAAGCAGACAAGCTGAGAAACATCCAGTGGCAGTGGAAATATGGTTTCTGTCGAATTTCCAAATGCTGACATGGATGGATACAAAAATGAAAGAGACAGCTCTATAAGAAACATGAAAACCATACATTGATCAGAGAAATTAGATATAGACATTTAAGATTTTCTGGGCACATGAGAAGTAAACTACAAAATTTTGTGACAAACTGGCAGAATCGATGAGAAGAAGATCAGGCAGAGAGATTTTAAAAAACTGGATGACTTGGGCACATGACGTAATCAGGACAAGAACACGGAGCTGACCCAAGACTGGTTGATCATGTGACATGGCCAACCAAGACTGGTGATCATGTGACATGGCCAGCCAAGACTGGTGATCATGTGACATGGCCAACCAGGACTGGTGATCATGTGACATGGCCAACCAGGACTGGTGATCATGTGACATGGCCGACCAAGACTGGTGATCATGTGACATGGCTGACCAAGACTGGTGATCATGTGACATGGCCAACCAAGACTGGTGATCATGTGACATGGCCAACCAAGACTGGTGATCATGTGACATGGCCAACCAAGACTGGTGATCATGTGACATGGCCAACCAAGACTGGTGATCATGTGACATGGCCAACCAAGACTGGTGATCATGGGACATGGCCAACCAAGACTGGTGATCATGTGACATGGCCAACCAAGACTGGTGATCATGTGACATGGCCGACCAAGACTGGTGATCATGTGACATGGCCAACCAAGACTGGTGATCATGTGACATGGCCAACCAAGACTGGTGATCATGTGACATGGCCAACCAAGACTGGTGATCATGTGACATGGCCAACCAAGACTGGTGATCATGTGACATGGCCGACCAAGACTGGTGATCATGTGACATGGCCGACCAAGACTGGTGATCATGTGACATGGCCGACCAAGACTGGTGATCATGTGACATGGCCAACCAAGACTGGTGATCATGTGACATGGCCAACCAAGACTGGTGATCATGTGACATGGCCAACCAAGACTGCTAACATTTATCAGGAAGTATATGATGATGATGTTATCAAGGTGAGGAGGTAAGAATGATAATGGTTGTAGTAGTGGTGATGGTGATAGTTGTGGTTGCAGCTGTTATCATTATGAGATTCCATCCATCCATCATGTGCCATGCCGGTAAGCGTGGGCGGTCATGTTCTGCCATCTCACTCGATCACCAGAGTCGTGGATCAGCTCCGTGTTTCTGTCTCGACCATGCCACAAGGCCAAGCCATCCATGTACTTGCTTCTAGGTCTTCCCCTTGGTCTGTTCCCTTCGATCTTACCAGTTGTCACCAAATTCTCCAATTATGAGATTATCTTGATTGAAATGTTTATGTTAATAATGTTGATGATGAAACACAGGATATAAACACACTTATGCTTATGGGCCTTTGACATCTATATCTCTCCTGTTAATTATTTTCAGTTCTCCACGAAAATCAGCTGACACACACTGATCTCAAGCCAGAAAACATTCTCTTTGTGAACTCAGACTTCGAAACAGTTTTCAATCCCAAAAAGGTAAGAATGGTGTCTTCTTCAAGGTTTGCAGTGAATGTGCGTGATGACAATGACCTTAAAGTAAAGTTCGTATAACTGTTAGTGTTCTGATTTATCATCACAGTAGTTGAAAGTTCAGTTCCAGTTACTGACAGGATTCTTTTAATAACTGTAGAGTCAACTTAGTCTTGTAGACAGATACCAGAAATAATTTGGTGGGAATACATGGCAAAGAAGAGAATTGGGCAATCCACTTCATAATGTCATGATTTAGTGTACGTGAAAGAATATTTTGAAGCAGTACTTTTATTTTTCTTTGACTCTCCTCCTCCATCTCCTTTGTCCTCCTCCTTTCTTTTTTCATCAATTTCTTCTTGTGTCATTCACTAAATAAACACTTACATATCTCTCTTACAAAGTGTTCCAGGCTTGTTATATCATCATACACTTTTCCTTCCTTTGAGTTGGGCAAGACACAAGAACTGATGGTCTTGAAGTATGTTTCACTGTTTGTTTGTCCTCTCCATGTGGACACTGTAGCTCTCTCAACATGGACACTTAAGCTCTCTCAACATGAACATTGAGCTCTCTCTATATTAAGACTTTAGCTCTCTCTACATAGGCACTGTAGCTCTCTCCCCATTAACACATTAACTCTCTCAACATGGACATTTAAGCTCTCTCTCCAGATAGACATTGAGCTCGCTCTCTCTCTCTCTCTCTCTCTCTCTCTCTCTCTCTCTCTCTCTCTCTCTCTCTACATTAAGACTTTAGCTCTCTACATGGACACTTTAGCTCTCTCTCTCTACATTAACACATTAACTCTCTCTACATGGACACTTGAGCTCTCTCTACATTAACACATTAACTCTTTCTACATGGACACTTTAGCTCTCTTCGCATGGATTTTTTAGCTATCTCCACATGAACATATTAGCTGTCTATATAGGGACACTTTATCTCTCTCTACATTTAACTCACTACATGGACATTTAACTTTCTCTCCATGGACACTTTAGCTCTCTCTCTCTTCATGGACACTTAAGCTCTCTCTCTCTACATTAACACATTATCTCTCTCTACATGGACACTTTAGCTCTCTCTCTCTCTCTTCATGGGCACTTTAGCTATCTCTCTACGTTAACACATTAACTTTCTCTACATGGACACTTTAGCTCTCTTTGCATGAATTCTTTAGCTCTCACGTCATGAACATATTAGCTGTCAAAATATGGACACTTTAACTCTCTCTTTACATTTAACTCGCTACATGGACATTTAACTCTCTCTACATGGACACTTTAGCTCTCTCTTTACATGGACACTTTAGCTCTCTCTCTCTCTACCTGGACACTTTAGCTCTCTCCACATGGACATTTAACTCTCTCCATATGAACACTTTAGTTCTCATCACATGGACATTTAACTCTCTACCTGGACACTTTAGCTCTCTCCACATGGACATTTAACTTTCTCCACATGGACACTTTAGCTCTCTCCATATGGACATTTAACTTTCTCCACATGGACACTTTAGCTCTCTCCACATGGACATTTAACTTTCTCCACATGGACACTTTAGCTCTCTCTCTCTCCACATGAACACTTTAGATCTAAATCACATGGACATTTAACTTTCTCCACATGGACACTTTAGCTCTCTCCACATGGACATTTAACTTTCTCCACATGGACACTTTAGCTCTCTCTCTCTCCACATGAACACTTTAGATCTAAATCACATGGACATTTAACTTTCTCCACATGGACACTTTAGCTCTCTCTACTGGACATATAACTCTCTACATGGACACTTTAGCTCTCTCTCTCCACATGAACACTTTAGTTCTCATCACATGGACATTAAACTCTTTCTACATGGATACTTTAGCTCTCTCCACATGGACATTTAACTCTCTCTACATGGACACTTTAGCTCTCATCACATGGACATTTAACTGCCTCTACATGGACACTTTAACTCTCTCTGCATGGACATTTAACTCTCTTACATGGACACTTTAGCTCTCTCCCCATGGACATTTAACTTTCTCTACATGGACACTTAGATTTCTCCACATGAACACTTAGCTCTCTCCACGTGGACATATTAGCTTTCCCCATATTAACACCCCTCTGTATGTCCAACCTTCATGTTGCTGAACAGATGCTATTTGAGTGTGCAATGATTAGTTCTTATACATACCTGTGAAAATGTAATATCTTATTAAAAAGATAAATAACTATACATAACAGCTATATGTCTTACAATTTGCCCTACATGCTTACAGAAGAGAGATGAGCGGCGAATCAAGAACACTGATATAAAGCTGATAGACTTCGGTTCTGCCACATTTGACCATGAGCACCACAGCACCATTGTCTCAACCCGCCACTATCGGGCTCCTGAGGTTATTTTAGGTATGGCTTTACATTTATTGGATGGCGTGGTAGCACGATAATTAGCATGTTTACCTGCCAGCCCATTGGTCATGAGTTTAAATCCCCATGAAAGTAGATTTTTAAAATTGACTTGGGCGGCCAGGATGACCTAGCCTAAAATGGGAGCAGACGCTGTCATAGAAGTCAAGGTCAACAGCATGGTATTTACCACATCACACATTGAGTGCCAATTCTCTATAAAAATATGGGGCTGGCACATTATGCAAAATTTACCTCAAAATGCTCTTCTTCTTTTGTTCCTTGAAATTTGTCTATATATGCAATGTTGTCTCTTGTATGAATTTCAGTCTTGTTTTTTTAGTTCACTCAGTGGTCCATAGAGTTTATCCTCAAGTGTTGTTTGTCTAGGCCGGAAGGTTTGCCTAGATATGTCGTATTTTGGGCAGTCTTGAAGTATGTGACCTGCTGTCTGTGGCACCAATCCACATATGCACCTAGCTGATTCGCCAATCTTGAATTTTGTATACACCTAGTCGTGTAATCTGTTATGTCCTGTTCTGAGGTGCAGAATAATGATTTGTTCTGGTCTATCCATAAAGTAGAGATGTTTAAAAAGGTTCTTTGCTTTACTTTTTTAGAATATACCCAGTAAAAGGGTTCGGTTTGGTTATACCATTACCTCTACCCCGTTCAACCTCAGAAGAGCCGTTATATTAGGGTCCATCCCTGGCTCAGATTAATAATCCTGTGACAGAGTCAGCCACAAATAGGATATTAATTAGAAGGTGATTGTTGTCCAAAGAGGGTAATGGCTATTTAAAAGGGTCCATGATATACCTTTCTATACATAAGACAAACATTTTAAAACAGTTTCTGAAAGCTTCTAGCCATTATTATTGGTATCTCACTTTTTTTGTGTGCATATCCTATTTACAGGACATTGCATTCAACACCAGCATTTTTCTTCTGCTGTTGATGTCTTGCAAGTGTTACGTTCAGTAGTCTGCCATTGCTTTCTGAATGACTGGCTCATATCCGTAAGAAATCGAAGTGACACGATCCGCTGTCAAATCTCGCGCAGCTGCGTTTTGTACGTGAGTATACGGGATTATGAACAGCGTCCTTAACCTCTTGGTATCTCACTACCTGCTCCAAATATTGACTCTCCAATTTTTCAGAGTTAAGTAGTTAAGATTTGAATGTTTTACTGAGTAATTTAGTATATTGTCCTTGATGTAGAATTCTACAATCAGTAATCTAGTTTGCTGTCACTGTTGCAGAATTCTACAATCAGTAATCTAGTTTGCTGTCACTGTTGCAGAATTCTACAATCAGAATTCTCCTATATTGTCACTGTAGCAGAGTTGTACAATCATTAATCTAGTATATTGCCATTATTGTAGAATTCTACAATCAGTAATCTATTATGTTGTCACTGATGCAGAATTCTACAATCAGTAATCTAGTCTACTGTCACTGTTGGAGAAGTATACACTGTGTAATCTAGTCTGCTGTTGTTGTTGCAGAACTTGGCTGGGCCCAACCGTGTGATGTCTGGAGCATTGGCTGTATCATGTTTGAACTGTACACAGGATACACTCTCTTCCAGGTGACACAGCTACCACTTTCTCATTCTCATGTCATGTTTCACAAAGTGTCCAAGCTTATTTTTGATTCTCACACTGATTTACACTGCAGCAGTTCTGTAGTCAGTGCCACTTAACTGTCAGAACATTGTTTCAGGGTTTGATTTCAAGTGGTGGTCGAAATATTACTTCGTGATCAGTGGGTGGAGAATGCTACATAAAATCAGTATCATTGATTCATCTGGGGGAAATAATAGCTTTCAGCATCAATGTTTTCCATCAGCTGTGCTATATTGTGCTGTCACACATAATTTTTAGCCCCTGATGCATATATTTTTGACTCAGGGCATGAGTAAGTATATGAACTATGAAATGTATGCCAATGTCAAGTGTAGGCTTGCTCACAGCTTCCAGGTCGACCCAGCCTCATTTGGGTATCAGGAAATATCTCGGGAGGTGAAGGGAGCCTACTGTGATGTTGACCAAATCACCCCTCGAGTGCTGATTGGTCTATAAAAATATGGGTCTAGCACCATATGCCCAATACACTTTAAGGTATATAAAAGGGTGTCTTTTGTTCACTCTTCATTTCAAATAAAATAAACATCATCATTTCTTTCTTTTTTTTTAAAGAGAAACATCTCTTCATTTCAAATAAAAGAAACATCATCATTTCTGTTTTAAAAAAAGAGAGAAACATCTCTTCATTTCAAATAAAAGAAACATCATCATTTCTGTTTTTAACAAAACATAAACAGCATCTTTTCATTACAAATAAGAGACATATCATTCCTTCATTTCAAATAAAACAAACGTCACTTCATTTCTAAAAGAAACAGCAAAGCTTAATTTTATATAAGAGAAACATCATTGCTTAATTTCATTTAAGAGAAACAGCATTGTTTCATTTCAAATAAATGAAAAATATTACAAAAATAGATATTCGAATTAATAAAATGCTAGGAAAGATAAAATTCCATGTGACAACAAACTGTTTCAGAAAGTTTAGCCATCTGTAATGAGGATGTGGCATCATCCAGTATTAAATTATGTTAAAAATGCACAAGCAGTTATAAAAACTTAACTTAATGTCAGGTAATTTGTCACAATCTATTGGATTATTTAATTATAAAAAGTTAGTTGCATAGCCTTTACAGGATGTCGCAGTCAACACCAGCAATTTTGTTTGCTGTTGTGATCAATGGGCAAGTTTACGTTCAGTAGCTTGCCATTGCTTTCTGAACGACTGGTACTCATACCATTTCGTAACAAACCAACGCATGGCCATCGGCTGCCAAATTGCCTGCAGCTGTGTTTCGAACTCGGGTATGCAGGATCATGAACTGCGTCCATAACCCCTCCGCCACATAGCCGGCATTTAATTATAACAGTAAAATAATTAGTATTAATTGTATCAGTTTGTACATGACAAAATTTCAACATAAGGAAGATTCTACAATTCTGTTGACTTTCTGGTTGTCATTATTGTTGCAATAGGATGGCTGCTGTGATTTTCTGGTTGTCATTGTAAAATAGATAAATAATTATTAATTAGCACTTATATGATTTCTTGAAAGTAGACATTTTGAAAACTAACAAGACATAAAAAAATAAAGCAGTGTCCTTTTAAATAATTTCATGCTAATGTAATTTGAGCTTTTTTCCCAGACTCACGACAACAAGGAACATTTGGCAATGATGGAGAGAATCTTAGGCTCCATGCCTTACCGCATGACTAAGAAAACAAAGTGAGTATAATGCATTATTTTTTTCTATTAATAATGAGAAGTACTGGAGTTTATGTTTGGTTTTGTTTTGTTTATAAAACGTGTGCCTTTTTGTGATTGGAATTACATGCGTCTTTTATAAACGAAGCTGTGGAGGAGGGGTTTACTATTTGGGAGCAGACTGTCTTGTACTAGTTTATAAACAATGATATGAGTGTCAGTCATTCAGAAAGAAATAGAAAACCACTTAATGTAAACTTGCCCAGAAATCACAAACAGTCAAAAATTCTGGGGTTGAGTGCATGTCCTGTAAAGACTTTTCCAGTAAAAACTTTTTTTTTTTAAATATGAATAGCAGTTTGTAATATTTAATTAAGCTTTGAAGCAATGGAGATGTGGTTTCTGAGATGAATTTTGGGAATACCTTGGACTGTAAGAGTAACTAACAATGATTGCCTGGAAAAGGCTCATGAACGTAGAACATTATATACAACAATTAAAAAGTGACAAACATTATTCTTTGGTCAAGTAATGAAAACAAAGGCATTGGAAAACATGATAAGAAGTGGAAAGATCAGTGCCAGAAAAGACAGAGGCAGACCGAGAGAAATTATGCCAGATGGCATTTGATGATGACATGGAGAAATATCAACAGAAGTCATCAAGAGCAGCAAAGATCCAGATCTGTGAAGATACATGAACACATCTGCCATTTGGCATGTCACATGCTGATAATGATGGTTAATGAGTGTTACAATGATAGGCTTCAGAGCTAGTACAGTGCATGAAACCCTGGAGGTCAATATTTGGGACCAATATTTCCAAGCATACTGGATGAGATAACATAAGCTGAATTTTTTGTTTCGTTCTGAATGAGTTTTGAATTTTAATTATCCCCTTTTTTGCCACTAATAATACAAATATCCTTTATTTTATAATTTAAAAAAGAAATAAACAGAAAGTTAAAACTCGTGGAGAAATTTTCATCATGAAAACTCACGTCTTTAAGAGTTTAAGGACACTTTAATCTATATCTGTGTCATTTGCATATTATTTTTTTCCCTTTCTTTCAAGGGGGATTATCCCCATTACAATAATTTACGCAGTGTAAATCCAAAAGCATCAAGCAATAAACTCTCTCTGTCTGTCTGTCTGTCTCTCTCTCTCTCTCTCTCTCTCTCTCTCTCTCTCTCTCTCTCTCTCTCTCTCTCTCTGTCTTCTCACTCTCTCTTCCAGTCTCTTTCTGTCTGCCTCACACATACATAACTGTATGACTAATGTAGTAAACATACCATCTTAGAACAACTTACTTCTGGCATGGTCGTCTCGACTGGGATCCCACAACCTCATCCGGGCGATATGTTAGAGAGAACTGCAAACCTCTCTTTGTGAGTATGTTTGCAGAGTGCACACTGAAGTTTACCATATGCCTGCATGCATGACCAGGTCAGATGACTGACATTTATTGCGATGCAGCCCCATCATTTCAACTCTAATCTTATCATAGATTGCCTAATCTAAATTGTTATTCTACCATGATGCAGTCCTATAATCTAAACTCTAATTTTGTTGTGATGCAATTCAAATTTTGTGTTAGTTAATTAAACAAAAATATTGCTTGACATTTTAACTTTTGGTGAAGTGATAAAAGTACAGAAACATTTTAGCATATGACAACACATTTTCTAAAAATTGTTGTCTAATTTTCTAACCCTAACATGTTCAAAACATAATGAGGTCTCTAGCTGCTGTATTAAAGATTTTTATCAAAAGATATGACATAAACAATATTAAGATTATGATGCAGCCTTGGTACAAAAAACAGTAAATAAGAACTCTATTATGAGTTTGATACCTTTGACAAAAATAAGACTTTGTCATCAGGCTATCAGATGGATGTAAAAATTACAAAATATGTTCTGATTTGAACTTATAGAATTAATTTAAATCAAATGTGTTGCCATTAAGCAATTATTTTGGGGCGAAGTGATATACAAAACTTTTCTTTCAACTAAATGATAGCATTGATTAAAGGGATTGATATGAGCCTTTTAATTTGCCTGTAAATTTCTTTCATTTATGATGTTCTGGAACATCTCATCATTTTTACTTGTTTATCTCTATGATTACTCTCAGAATATAATAATCTGTAGAATCTTAGTGGAAAATATCAGTAAAGTATATAACCCAAATTGCCTGAGTATTACCATTTTGAAATAAAAATTCAACCTACAATAGAATCTACATAATTTAAAACCTTTGTCTTACTGGGGTCACTAAGGGAAGCACAGAATAGTATCACAACAACCTACAATAAAATATACATAATTTAAAGCCTATGTCTTACTGGGATCACCTAGGGAAGCAAAAATTAGTAGCACAGTAACCAACCATGCATGTCATAAGAGACAACTAAGGAGGGTTGGCATGAGGCTGGCTACCTCATCCTGTAGAAATCTCTAGCTGTAAAAATCAACCAATCACAAACAAGTCTACAAAGGCTTGGCTTGAGTATGTTAGACTTGTTGTGATTGGTACATGAGTTGGTTGAGGTCTTGTGCTCCACTGGGAGATGACAGGCGGAAGAAGTTATCATCAAATAGCAAGAACAGCCATAGCAAATATTGGCACGGCTAAAGAAACATGGGATTCTCAAATTCACTTAGGTTAATGAAATCACATTGGCATAGTGGCGTGTAAGCTTGCTTACTAACATGGTAGTCCATATTCAATCCTGAGTAGTGGCAAGGATTTCTCTGACTAGTACAGTTCTGGAGGGAAACAGCTTTGGGAAACTGGTATTGGATAGTTTTCAAAATGTTATGGAAATTATCTTGGCAGAAGCAGCACTATCCATCCCAAAGCACCATTCTTCTCAAGAGGCAAAAACACTCTTAAAACAATCAATGAAAATGAACTGAAGATAACAAAACGAAGCTTACAGATCAGATGATAGCATTTTCAAGATAGGCAGAAACCAGCGAAGCAAGATCTCAGAACAGGCACTGTGGACTGAAAGTACACTTTCAACAAGTGGATCTCAGAGACTCTGCCACATGCGGCTGTGGAGACAGTTTGCCAGATGGCCAGGGACACTGGTAATAGGGAAAACTGGTCCACATACAAATATCAGTCCAGACTCAACTTCAAAACAAGCAAACAAAAAACAAAAAATAAAAAGGCCCCTATGGGTTGACAGCAGATGTCCATGGAGGAAATAACCGCAATGAAAATTCATGACTTTCATAGAAGCTAAAATCACATTTGAGGTGACCACTGGTGGGGCAGGTTTCTTTAGTATGTTATGACCACATGTAAACAATAGGAACATATGATATGATGTCTGGGATTCAAGGGGAAGAGCAAATTACAGATAAGACACAGTCTAGGAGTGAAGGAGTTAAGTGACTGATATAGGTAATCATGCACCGCCAAAACCTCATTCTCTGGTGATATTTGTTAACTTGTCTTTTCCAAGCAACGCACTTTGTGTGAATGGCTAATCTTTATATGTATCAATCAATATGTCAGGTGTGATTTGGCTAATGTTCATGTGTATGAATCAATATGTAATGTGTGATTGACTAATCTTCATGTGTAACAGTGTGTCATGTGTGATTATGTGTCTTATGTTTTGTCAGAACACGTGTGTGTGTGTGTGTGTGTGTGTGTGTGTGTGTGTGTGTGTGTGTGTGTGTGTGTGTGTGTGTGTGTGTGTGTGTGTGTGTGTGTGTGCGCTGCGCTGCGCGCGTGCAAAGTCTGTATATCTGACCCTTGTGAAAGTGATACACTTGTGATTTTCTGGTCATCATTATTGTTGCAATAGGACAACTGCTGTGATTTTCTGGTTGTCATTATTGTTGAAATAGGACAACTGCAGTGTTTTCTGGTCATCATTATTGTTGCAATAGGACAACTGCTGTGATTTTCTGGTCTCCAAAAGTTAACTTGCATTTTATCTCTCCATGTCACTGAGTCAGATTAACAATTATCTCTGCCCTGTCACCCTCTGTCTACTTTGCTTTTTCACTTTACCTGTTCTTTGGATGTATTTGTGTATTTGGTAGGGGCCACACTGATAATGTCATGAACAGGTTTGAAGAGGGCTCGATGTCTGCGGTCATCATCTGCCAACAGAGGGACAGACCGACCACCTATTCCTCTGTGATTTCAGGCCTACGATACGTGACGGCCCTATCACATCACTGTGTCAGGTCTTAGTCAGATATGACTAAGCTACCGTATGGCAGTAGACGGTACTACCTGCTTTCTGTTAGTGCTTAATGTTGGGTGGCGCTCACCAAACCCGACACCCCACATTGTGCCAACAGCTTTGGCTGGAGGAGCATAATTGGGAGGATAGAAGCCTTACCCTAGGGCGAGGAAATGCAACCTAAAGACTAAATGGCAGGGCAGGTCAGGTCCTTAGACCTTGGTTGGCAACTGGTCTAGGATTGAAGCTCTAACAGGCAGATAGTGGCATGTTCTGCAGCTTGTCTTGTTCCAGATGTGTTAGTGTTATCTTTCCTCTGGAGTAAACTAGGCTTTGCTGAGAGAGGGATCATGCTGCATGGGCAACACATGGTCTCTACAATTCAGCCTAAGCTGTGTGCTATATTAAGCCTGTTTTTAAAGCTTAATGTAATGAACTATCAAGATTGCAAGGGCCTGTATGATATCACTGATGTATGGTAGGGTCCTGCTTTGGGACCTGTTATTGTTAATATTTACCCTGCGTCAATTAATTTGATTTGCAGAACACATCCATGTGACATGGTGGTTGTAGCAAATATTACAGGGTTAATGTCGGTTAGGAACCTATGGCAGGTCTAGCAAACTGATAGGGAATTTACTTGATCCTAGACAGCTCATTCATTCATTCAGTAGCATGTCCTTTGCAGAAACTCGCTCCCATAAAAACCTTCTGGAAAACTTCTCGGTCATAAGCAAGATGTCCCGCATCCAATACACCCATCTGGAGATCATCTGCCACATCCTGCACTCATCTTTCTTTTGCCTTCCTCTTCCTCTCTTCCGGGCATATAACCCTCCATTATTGTTCTCTCCAAACTTTTATGACATTTCAAGTGACCAAAATATTTAAATTTTCTTTGTTTTATCGTCTTTAGTAGCCAACCTTCTTCAGTATTCAGACCTTGTCGTATGGATGCATTTGTTCTTTACTGTATCCAAGATATAGAAAACCAAGATATTCTTTGAACCCGTCTATAACATTTGTATTCAAAAGCATTTATGCGCTGTTCAGCTTGTATAGTAAGTGTCTAGGTCTCACAGGTGTATGTTGCAATGGGAATGGTCATGGGCGGTCACGGTTCACCATCTCACGTGGTCACCACAGTCTCGAATCAGGTCTGTGTTCTGGTCCTGACCATGCCATGCTGCCAAACCAACAAGATGTTTATCCCTTTGTCTGCCTCTTGCTCTCTTCCCATCAAGCTGAAGATAACATTGGGGTTGATCACAGTGTCGTGCAGCAGACATGCAACATTTATTTTTCCAAATATAAATGATTGTTTAACATGCAGCATGCCAGATATCATCTTGTTTTATGCCTCCAGGTATGTCTGTGTGCAGTTTTAATAGTTACTGCATGTAAAAATTAAGAGGTTTGTTCAGTGTGTAAAGTGCACATGTTTTGAGTACGTATAGAAATAGGTGTGTTGCGACACATGTTCGCTATATGAGTGTAGCACAAATGTGTTCTGAGTTGAAGATGCATAGGCAATCTCATCTCATAATGCAGTAAACCAGTTAGTGTAATATCCTTAGCATGTCACTATCCTAATGTAGTATCCACTATTGAGTTGTCTTTGATTATGAGTGCTTAAATTCATATATATTGGAATTTTGCATATATAATGGATTTATCTTCAGTCTTATGGATGGATGGATGTGTTGATGGATTAGTAAATGGATGGGTAAATAAATAGATGTGTGGATAGAGGGACAGATGGTAAAAAAGATTTGTGGATGCATGGGTGGATAAATGGAGGATGGATAAATTAATGTTTGGATAGATGGGTAGGTGTATGAATGGATAAATGTGTGGATAGATGAATGGATGAATAAATAGATGTGTTGATAGTTGAATATATGAGTGGTTTGATGGTCTGTTGTATGGATGTAATGTAATCTACTATGCATTTTAGAGACTGGTATGTCTTCTTCTTCCTCTTTCTTCTTTTGTCCTTGAGACTGCTAGTGAGGTAAATGCCCACAACCATGCAAGCCAAGCCTTTTGTAGGCCAGTCCATGGTTGGTTGGGTGTTGGCTACAGTGTGAGATAGCCATTCTCAGACCAACTCTCTGAACTGGTTCAGTGCCGAATATATCATCAAATGTGACCTCTCATTTGATTATAAGGACAATATATCGCCATACAAGGCTCATCGTATTATTTGTTTTGTTTCGTGGCATCTTGTGCAGTTTTAATACTCAGTGAATGGACATTTACATTACAATACTTGCTTGTTCATTTGATTGTGCACCATGTTTCGTCCAAACTATTTTTGGTTTAACACGAATTTTTACAACATGCACAAGAGATCTACAATTTTATTATTCTTTTCTTCCCCTTTGGGGCTCCAATACGACATGGGTGACTGGTGTATCTGAGTGCGTTTAAATCTCGCTCCACATTTTCATCTATGGGACTCTCGTGGATTTGCTTGTAAAATTTCTACATTGCCTCTCTGCCAGGATTCTTTTAATTGAGCATGATTAAGCCATCTACAAACATTGGACTTGAAAATGCTGATAACTGATGGATGATTGTATGTATGCATTAGTTTTGCGCTTGCTCTTGTCCACTTGTATTGCTATCTTATAAGTCTCACATGCATGTAAAAATAATACATCAGCGATAGATTAACTCTTTCGTCACCAAAGGAACATGCCATGTGCATCAAGCAATGCATGGTTTGTTATTATATACTTTAAGTTTAGACTGAGAATACTAAAGAAATCTGGATAAATGTGTGAACTTACAAGTATAACACAGTATATGTTGTGTCTTTGAAAATAATACATTCATACTTATTTCATTATGGTTACTGCTTCTTTGGGCATCTTTGACGAAATCTTCTAGGACTGAAATAGGTAAGACCACAGAGTGGGTGAAGTATAGGTATAGGAACTTTTTATGTGAATATTTGCACAGACATTTCAGATTTTATAGAGATTTCTCCAAATGTTGTGAACATCTACTTAGGTTTTAAATCCTAGCCAAATCTAATTTTCTTTGCAAACAATATGTTTATATAAGTTGTAATATTTATAGAATCTAGAATCAGTTTTACAAATGTAACAATCAATTAGACATTTTTGTGCTGAAGGTATATATTCCATGGATTTGCCTGCCTATACATTGTTTTGTGGTTAATACTGCCAACAGTCTTCAATACCATCATGAAAGCCTTCCCTCACAATCTTACAACAATACATTACTACATAACTGTGCAATTTCTAATTATTTGTGTTTAAATTGTCAGCTTATTATTTTTTGTCAGCTGCTTTCAAAAGTTGACTAAACCCTGGTATTAAAGTAATTTATAGCTTTTCAACGACCTTGTGGAGTTGGTTTTAAAATATTTAAAAACATTGTAGTAAACTACAGAACAATGTATAATTAATATATAGGCAAATGATTTGTGGGGTAGATAGATATAGGTGAAT
Organism: Cepaea nemoralis; assembly: GCA_014155875.1. Classification (NCBI taxonomy): domain Eukaryota; kingdom Metazoa; phylum Mollusca; class Gastropoda; order Stylommatophora; family Helicidae; genus Cepaea; species Cepaea nemoralis. Next base: position 17,176 of record JACEFZ010011559.1, on the reverse strand, counting down.
AAATTTTTCTTCTTCATCTTTCTTATTTTTATTAATCTTCTTCTTCTTCTTCTTAATATTCTTTCTCCTCCACCTCCTCCTGTATCTTCTTCCTCTTCTTCTTTATCTGCTGCAGCTTCGTCTGTTTCTTTTTCTGCTTTTTCTTCTTCATCATCATTATCATCATCATGCACCTTGACACTTCAACATGAAAAAGTATATATAAAAGTATTTTACTTTTATATTTAAAGTAAGCAACAGTCAACTATTGACACCTCGATTGAGTTTGTCATCAAATGGAGCTGGTATATGCTCAATTAATTGTCTCTGTTCAGCATATATTGAACACTCCTGCAGCAAATGATTGGCCATTGATTTACCAATGCCATAGTTACATTCATCAGTATCTCCTATATAAATGTAAGAGAGTGAAAAGACAGGCAGATGAAATATTTTATTACTCTTTATATTAGTGTTAGGCAGGGATGTGTAATGTCTCCAGATATTTTTTCCCTATACAGTGAAAATATTTTCAGAAATGTAGAAGATATAAATGGAATCAGCATTGGGGGACGAAACATCAGTAACATTAGATATGCAGATGAAGCAGTATTGATTGCAGACAATGCATAAGATCTACAACAATTAGTAGACGTGGTTGTTGTACACAGTGTGCAGCTGGGGTTGGAATTAAATTGTAAGAAGCACACAGGTTATGGTCGTCACTAGGAAGAACGAAGTACCACAATGTAATATACAAGTAAATGGGAATATTCTTCAACAAGTGAATCAGTACAATTATCTCGGACAGTCATAACATCTGATGGGAGATGCCTTGAAGAGATTAGAACAAGAATCGCCATGGCGAAAGTAGCCTTTAGCAAGATGAAAAACATTCTGACCAATAAAAAGATGTCAATTGAAATGAGAAAAGAGTGTTGAGGGGATACATAGAGCCTGAATTCTTTGTATGGATGTGAAACTTTGGACAATGAGCAGTCAAGCTGAAAAACATCTGATGGCTGCAGAAATGTGGTTTCTGAGGAAAATGCAAAGAATACCATGGACAGACAGAAAAATCAATGACAAAGTACTACAGGAGACAAATGAAAATCAGTAAATTGATTAGAGAAATTAGACGTAGACAGTAAAATTATTTTTTTTTTGGTTATGAGAAGAAATGGATTAGAGAACTTAGTGATAATTGGCAAGATCGAAGGGAACAGACCAAGAGGAAGACCGAGAGGAAAATACCTGGATGGCTTGGATGTGACAGGAACACTGAGCTGATCCATGACGCTAGTGATTGAGTGAAAGGCAAGTCATGACCGCCCATGCTTTCCAGCATGGTACATGATTGATTGATTGATATTACTGTATGGGGGAAAATACGTGTGTAGGAAGTTTATCGGAAATTCTTTGAAACACTGAATTAGTTTCATGATGACTGAATATACCAGAATGTTTCCTATAAACATATCATGAAACAACCACCGAGCTTTCTTAATCAATCATCTTTGGTTTATTGCTTTTGTTTAACCTGGCAGGAATAGTCACATGGAAGAAATTAGCTAAGTAACAAAAGAACAAATAATACTAAATCCAAGCACAGGAATTACCTCGCTAAATTAAGGAATAACCTCACAAAATCCATGAAATGCCTCACTAAATTCATGAACCACCTCACTAATTCAGATATAAATCACCTTGTTAAATTCATAAATCACCTTACTAAATCCATGAATCACATCACAAAATCTATAAATCACCTCACTAAATTCATGAACCACTTCATTAAATTCAGACATATAAATCACCTCATTAAATTCATGAATCACCTCACTAAATTTTTGAATCTCCTCACAAAATCTTAACACAAATCATCTCACTGAATTCACAAAATACCTCACTTAATCCAAATACATGAATCACCTCTCTAAATCCAAACTATTTCATGCTGTTATAATCTCTCCACAGCATTACCTGAGAGACAAAGGCCAAGATCACATTCAAGGTCCTGGAACTTGTGGAGCAGATGCTGGAGTACATCCCCGAGCAACGAGTTCCCTAAAAGAAGGCCTCAGGCACCCACTTTTTGAGTCAATTCGGCACAAAGAGCGAGAGAATACTTTGATGAGTGTCCCTAAAGACAGTGAACCACGTGAAGCTACAGCTAATTCTAGTAGTGCTAACCTGAATGAGCTTGCTTAGCGATGAACCCTCACTACAGCCTAATGGTGTTGCTTCTAATGCCTCTACTATTACTGATATAAAATTGGGGGAAGGGGAAGGGGTGGGTAGTAGGAGCCTTAGCAAAAAAGGAAGCCGAAATCAAGGCCAACAAGACCAGCACTGGAACAATAGACAGCTCCATGCCCACCGTGTCCAAAGCAAAAGAGGAAACGCGTGGAGAGTTCTCTGGTCTTGCTGCAGCTGATTCAAGAAGAGATAGATTCACAAAGTTTGGCAGATATCATACTATGGAGGACCCCATGGACGCGAGTGGGTTTCAAGAGATGGGAGAATGCTTGGATGCTGCTGATGGTGATGTTAAGAAGACTAAGAATGAAGACACTGCCGTTGTGGTGAAGCCTGAAGAATCTAATAAAAATACAGCCAATGAAAAGCCACTTGGTGTCATGGGACGCCATAGAGCAGCTCACCAAGATATACTGAAGCAAGCCAAGAGTTTAGACTATGGGGATCAAGGACGTGTTGACTTTGAGCCTGAAGAAGTGCCCAGGAGTGTACTGGACCGTCCTATACCTAGACAAAGGACTGAATCAAAAGGAGAGGCACCAGTGACGGCAAGAAGAAGACGCAGGGAGAAGCAGTTTAGAGATAAGACACCGCCGTCTGGACATAAACCTTTAGAGAGCTCTTTCGATGATGAAGTTTTTGATCAAGCTATTTCTCTTAAGGTTGGAGATATAACTGGATCTCTCCTTAATCCAAGTGCCTCAGAATTTGTTCCAAAATCCACCTATGTTCGGCGCTTACCACATGAAATACTTGAATTGGAGAGAGAAAGGAATGCCAAATTACAAAAGTTAAACACAGAGAAAACTGAAAACAAATCACTGAGCTTTCCAGATATGAAGTTCCCCAGTAAGGACAAACAGATTACCCAGGAGACACAGACATTGCATGACCGGGTGACACGTATCTTCATGGAAAAAAGTACCCAGACTCCAGAAAGCTTCTATCCTCCAATCCCAACACAAGATAAAGCCATTGATGCAAATCAGTTTTCTGATGGTCCACTATCTGTGGCTAGTACTTGGTCATTTGATTCTGTAGCAGATCTAAGTATTGATCTAAATGATTCCAGTGAAACCCTGCATCCAGAGATTGAAGTTTCCATCGTGCCAGGATCACAGTCCAATTCTCACATTTCATCCAAAAATCAAAATCAGGTTAAAGCCATAGAAAAGCAGCCTCAGACAGGGGTGACCACAGCACGCAGCTTACCAGAACCAGTCAGCAAATCTTCTCAGGTAGTTGTGACTTCGCCATCAGCAGTTTCAGGAAGCACACAATCAGACAGCAAGCCAGGAAGCACACAATCAGACAGCAAGCCAGGAAGCACACAATCAGACAGCAAGCCAGGAAGCACACAATCAGACAGCAAGCCAGGAACAAGTGCAATGTCAGTATCTAGTCCGGCAGTAAACAAAGCCGCAGCCCCCCAGAATACATATGGTAGCAGAATTTTGGAGCAGCCAGTTGTCACTTCAGTTCAGCCTAAACAACAGATCAAAATGGACAGTTCTCAAGGAAATTTTATTACTTTGGAGAGTCCAGTTGTGACCTTACCTGTTAACAAGGCTCCCCCGTCTATCAGGGAACCTGCTAAACAAACCCAAGCCACAGTCATGACTGCAAAACCATCCGGACCTCTTGTTCCTCAAGGGCAGACAATCCAGGTTTCAAGTTCCCAGCCTGCCTTAACATCGCAATCGCAAGAGTCTTCAGGTCAAGGTCAGAATACAGCGGCTGCTGTTAAAACTGTGACATCAGTTCCCATGGACACAGCAGGGCAGAACCAAGTATGGAGCGAAGTTCAGGGCGTTGATTCTGGCAGTGAAGTTGTACTGCCTAAACTGGAAAAGGCCAGAGCCCGTCGCAGGCGCAGGATGGACAGAAAGAAAAAAGTGGATGGTGATGGAACTGGATCAGAAGGCCATGGTGAAAGTGTGAATGATCTATCATCAGAAACCACTGATGCATCAGCAGAAGTATCACTTACGGGCAGAACACCAGAGGAAAAAAAAAAGTCCAGCCAGCCAAACACTGTGAATGTCAGTGACAATAAAATCCTGAGTCCCGGTGGAATCGCCAAGAGAACATTAAGCATAGACAGCACCAGCTCTGATGTATTTGTGTTAGCTTCTGACAATCTAGAGAGTAACAGATGATTTTAGCGAGTGCCTGTAGAGTTGCTGTGGAGCAATGTAGATGTACTTTTTGTTTTCATCATGTTTTGCCATTTTCGCTCATTCACTCTGAATTCTTTCAGTGATAGAACTCATGTGATGCCCCTATGTAGCCTTTTGCCATGTGTACATAAAAACCCTATGACACAAGAAGGCTGTCAAGTCTCTTGTCCGTCCAGTGTGACATAAAACATGTAAATATACGGCTGACACCTAGTCAGCAGCTCTTGTCAGTTACTGGTGTATATATATAGTTGTCTATAAAGATTAGATAGACTCCAGCAGAAGGCTTTCTATATGTACAAATGGATCACTAACATCTTTTGTGTCATGCACCGCTTCCATCTCTATTTACGTGGAAAAGTTAGTCTGTTGCTTCTGTCAAATCCTGAGAATGTGTGAGACGTAACCAATAAACAAAGCTAGATATCCTTGTCCCACACAGCTGAATATAACTTTAATGTAATTATCTTTCACAGTTATTAAAGAGCTGAAATGTTATTTTGTCAGAGGACAGTTTGTATACAAGTTAAAAGTTGTAAGTTCAAACTAAAGTAAAAGACCCTTTTCCACACCATGTGATCAATATCCTGCCGACTGCTTTTACACCCCATAATATTTTCTGGTACCAATTTTAGGCTTGGTTGACCAGGAAGCCAGTGTCAATTTTTATTTATACCCACCTAAATAGGGATTTGAACAGAAAACCACCGGGCCAGTAGGCAAATGATACAACAGTAAAAGGTCATTACACAGCAGATACTGCCACTGTAGTGTGATGTATTAAAGCCTGCAAACACTAGGCAACAACATATTATTAGGTGATGTACTCATTTCTCTACCACATCGCCTTTTTTCCCCCAAGACAATTCCCAGAAAGTTCTGAAAATTGCCTGGTACTGGTTTTTATGAGACCGGGTCAATCCCAGAGCCATACAAGTAAAACAAAACAACCCTACCTCTGCTGGAGATTGAACACAGAGCACTGTCTTGGTGGGCAAGTACACTAACCACTTTGCCACAGCACTACAACAGTGGGAGAAATTAAAGTGTAGTTTATATGATGCTTGATAACATCTGAATACACTTTCTGATAAATTCAGGTATCTACACTAATAGAAAACAAAACCACTGCCAGAATGTTTTTAATGGTTTGTTTTTATAGATGTGTCACACGTTTTCTACACAACCACAGATTAATGCTCGTCTTTGTGTGGTCAATTTCTTGATGTTTGCGGTCCTACAAGCACTGACCAGTGGCCAGCAGAGTCTAGCCTCAATATGTCATATTTATGTATGAGTGCAAGTTCATTTTGTACACTTGATATTTCCACTTGAGAACGAGTTTGAATAATGAGTGTACTCCCCTGGTATTTTGGCTATGCAATAATTATATAATGCAGCTTTTTTATGGATGTGATATTTTTTCGTTTGTTTTACGCGGCCATTAAGAAATATAGGGTCATGAATGGAACAGTATGTGTAATACTGTCAACTGACATATATTTGCTAGCGTTGTGAATGGCAAAGTGTATACATTTGCGCTTTTGGATATCCCATAATTTATTTTGTGCTTGTATGTGTTTGTGTGCATTTTATATTTCATTTTGTGTCCTATTTTGGGGGGAAGAGAGGGTAAGTGGGATGGGGGAGGGGGAGACCAATAAAAGCAAAGTATTCTCTCAGCCAGCTGAATTATCATTCTCACTTCCCTTGTCAAGTAAATTTGAGAGTAAACTTTTAAAAGAAAAATTGTAACCAAAACAATGATTTCCCCACCCCTAGCTATCTGATATTCTCTAGTTTTCTAGTAGCTGAGATCTACACTGAGGTCATACCAGGTAAGTGCAAATATATGTCTTTAATTTTGTTGTAACTGTTAATGTTATGGATTAACTGTTGACAGATATCCGATTTCCCCATGTTTTGTGTTCTTTCTCTTTTGAATTTATATATGAAATTGAAGTTTAAAGTTGGTTATTTTCATACTTTTTCCCCTCAAAACTATATATTGATGTAATGCATAGTTGTAAAGGAAACATTTAAAAAGTATAACCAGTAGAAAAACGAAATAAAATTTTTGAAATTTACTAGGCACTTTTAGAGGCTTCCCATTTAGTAAAATAAATAAACGACCCCTTTTGACGCCACGAGATGTATTGGGTATATGGTGCTAGTCTCAGACTTTTAGACCAGTTGGCTTTGGTAATGTGGTTAATCCAGCCACCTTTACTTGCCAGGAGATTAATTGATTGATTTAGGAATTGACATCACAGCATTCGGGGCATTCCCATAAGCGCACCGTCCCCATCCTCAGCAGCCAGCAAAGAGTCCCAACACCCATAGTACCAGTAGCAATCTGAGTATATGTCCGCCTCGCCTTTCCTCTGAGCATTGAGCGTCGGCCAGATCCCCTCGTCACTCTTCGCTGTCTCATTCTTGCCAGACCATGGTAATCCATTTGCTCCTCCGAGGTGTACACGTGCTCCCACGTGCCAGGAGATTTCCTAGTAACCACTTTAGGCAAGTTCAACTTAGCAGCCCACATCAATGAACAAAATTCACAGCTCAAAAAGTATTCAAACACACGGCTGTTAGGCCAACTTGTAAATGTGCTAGCCATTGAACTAGCACAGCTTCTACTTCTCATTACCAACCCCCAAATACTAGCTCTCCAGTATTTATAAGTTATTATTACTTATTGTTCAACACAATCCACGTTAACACAGTCATCAAAAGCTGTTCACCATACCCAGTAAAAAAGCTAATTAAACAGTCTGCCTTTCTAACCCTAATTTGCCACTATGATTTTTCTGTAGTTCTCTCTCTCTATATATATATATATATATATATATCTCTTACAAACATTCATCACTCTCTCCCCAAACTTATTCCTATTTTCTCTCTTTTTCCAAAAACAAGAGTTGTTTGTCTCATTCAACCTGCTTCCTCGGCATGGGTTATAATTCAGATATTTGTGGTGTTTCCTTTTGTTTTTGTTCATTTGCAGCTGAGTTCTGTATTATATTGCTGGTCTAGCAGGTGTCACTTCTATTCACTCTCGAGAACATGATGTTATCTATACGCTAGAATGTTGAACTGCTGGTTTGTTTATCCTGATTTCTGATTGTGCATATTGGGGTTGGTATTTGAGTGGTTGGTTGACCTCTAGAAGACAGAGTTCTAGCTCTTGAGTTCAATGCCATGATATTCAGGTCCCCTATGCCCTGTAAAGGGCTTGCATCTGTCAGTGTGAGGCTGGTGCAGAGACTTTCCTCCCTGCCCAGTCCTGAAGCACCATCTGTGGTGGGGTGGGGGTGTTGCAGAGCTATCCTTTCCCTCTCCAATCACAGGAACCAGTAGAGTGTGCAATACCAGTGGTTGAGCTTTGCTCTGAGGAAAAGGCATGGCAATCCTTGGAAAATTAACCAGACTGGGACTCAGCATGTGAGTAGGCAGTACCATGGAGAGAGGCTCCCAGGTCTGGGCCGGTATGGGAGATGATTTTGTGACCTCTGTGGTCCTGGCTTATTAGAGATAGAGGATGTCAATGTCATCAGGCGTCCTGCGGTGTAAGCCCCATGTTTGTATAGACCAACTGACACTCAAGAGGTGACGTCAACACCATGCTGGCTACCTTCTCTCCCAAGATATTTCCTGGTAGCTACAGGTGAATAAACCTAGGAGTCTAGGTATATTTTTAAAATCTGCCCTTATATAAATTCTTCTTTTTTGTTCGCTGGAATATTTGTTTTGGATGTAATTGTGTTGTGCCTGTTTACTGCAGAGCTACAATATTTGTGCTTTTCTGCAACTTCTTCAGGGATTTGTTGACTGGGTTAACAATCCCAGGTGTTTTGTAGGATGTTGTGTTGTTATCTCCATCGCAGCTGGCCCATCCCATGGTCTTCCCTCAGCCCTCAAGGGAAGGCAGGAGTAGACCATGGGCATTCCCCACCATCCAAGGAGGCTTCCATAAATGCAGAGCTGACACATAACGCTCTGGTACTGGGCTCACCCCAGGAATCGTCACATCCTGCACATGGCTGCTTATCCTCACTTCAGTATATTGGGCCCTTCCGTTCAACACAGGCTGCTCCTCTGGAAACCAGAAGAATGTAGTCTGCAGATGACATCCACACAGTGAGCTTTCGATTCAGACTTTCCATGTTATTGATTTGCTAGCCAAGCAATATCTATGTCAGTTCAAAATCACACCTGCTGGGCCAGCAGGAAAGCATCTAGCCACTATTGCTTCCTTGTTACAGGGACATTGTTTTATTCTGTCTGAGGCCCAAAAATTCCCTAACCTCACAGTTCACAGTAATTGAATTAGCCAGGCAGCTTTTGTATCTCAGGCTCAAGTATTTTAGTTCACTCAGTAGTCCATAGTTTATCTTTCACTGGTGTTCCTCTAGGCCAGAAGGTTTGTCTAGATATGTCATATTTTGGGCAGTTTTGGAGTATGTGATCTGCTGTCTGTGATGCCAATCCACATGTGCACATGGCTGATTTGCCAAGCTTGAAATTTGTATGAATGTGGTTGCATAATCTATTGTGTCCTGTTCTGAGGTACTAATTATTTGTTCTGGTTTGTCCCTAATGTGGTAATCATCTTGAGCTGGTGCTGGTGGCTTTTTTCTACCATAGGGAAGATTCATTTTCATTGATTGAGGTTCTTTATTGCAGTTTTATGGCATTCAGAAAAACTATTGTATGTCACCCATTCTTCATAAACCTCAGATCAGATCAGATCAGTAGTCAATTGTCACAACGAAGCTTTGCTGCAGAGGCAAGATAATTTTTTTTCTTGAATCGACCCAGCCTCATGAAAATTAGCACCAGACAATTTTCTGGGAAGAAAAAGTGAGAGAGGTACTTCTCTTTCCTAACAGTGAAGAAACACATGTGGGTTAGAGAACATGCACTTCTGATGAGAACGCATCTATGATAAGGAAAGGAACAGGGCACCAAACCACATGTGTTGTGGCCTAGAATATATGAAGGCCTAGCACTTCACATCCCCTCAGCAATATTTACTATGGGATCACCTTTTAATTTTTTACAATAAAATAAACAGCTGAAATAAATTATTCTGTTTTTTATGTATGGTCTTCTAACAAAGTAATTTTCTATACCTTTTATAGCTTATGAAAGACCAAGTTGATGAAGACCTCAAAGATGTGTATCGGCCATGACAATTTCTTCAGAACAGCATCAAATGCAGCTGCCGTATCATTAAAATGATGATTTGGATGTAGCCCCTCTCAAAATGGCAAGATCATCTCTCTCCAGTGCAGATATTCTATTATACTCAAGCACAGCAGAACAACCTCAGGTCAACAGAAAGTAGCAGTGCTCTTATTACAGATATCATTTTAACATATCAATAACAAACTGTGTCAAGTATGCCAGATTTATGATGCAAGATGTGTAGAGCTGGCAATAAAAGGATTCATGAATTTTTACATGGCAAAGTGCATTGTGATATGAGATATTTATATACTGTTGTGAGAATGATATTTGTTTCCCTCGAGTTTTATTTATGATCTGGTTTGCTTCTGTAATGATTTGTCATTTTCAGTTTGCATTATTTTCTTTTATTTTAACTGCAGATTATGAAAATAGTTGTTTAAGTATTTTGGTCTCAGAAGGTTTCGAAGAAGATGGTTAAGTGGGGATACTGCCACTATTATAGCAGGATTTAATGCACTTGCATTGAAACTTCTGGTGCGCTGATGGCGATGATTAGGGGGTAAATCCCTACACCGATCAATTTGACTGAAACGTTGATTTCTCTTCTATCGAATGCAAAATGCCTAGAAAATCAACCTGGGGTTGGGGTTGATTGCCACATCCTGCAAAAGAAAAGGGCAATTTTTGTTTAACTATGACAGAAGCTGAACACACAGGTGGGAGTGGCCTCTGGGGAAGCCAGATTTATTGAGTAGGATCTGACCAAATGTAAAAAGTTTTTAAACTTTTTTGGTCCCAGTAGGTTTTGAAGAAAATGATTAAGTGAGAACATATGCATGAAGGATCATATGTACATTACTACTAAAGATCCTAGGTTTACAGCCACTGAAAAGTAAGAGAACACATTATGTGATGGTTGGAATTCAAAGGGAAGAAAGAGCCAATCATTCTTCAAGTGTATTGTCTTCACTTCATAGAGTTATGACATTGCTGAAATGAATTGAACTGTATAACTTCATAGAGTTTTGACATTGCTGAAGTGAGTTGACTGTTGAAGTGTCTTTACTTCAAAGAGTTTTGTTACTGCTGAAGTGTCTTTACTTCAAAGAGTTTTGTTACTGCTGAAGTGTGTAGATTGTTGAATTGTCTTTACTTCATAGTTTCGTCATTGCTGAAGTGAGAAGACTGTCGAATTGTTTTGGTCAAGCAATGTAATACACACATACAATGTGAACAGCCACTGAAGCAGGATTTTCACCAAACAAAGGAATCCCTAATGGGTAGAACGCACAAATAGATGTGCTTGTTGATCCCATGGGATTCATTTTGTACCTCACTTACACACACAGCCACACTTACTGTGTAAGATGTGGGACAATGGAAGACAATGAATGTATATACTAAACCCATTCATCAAATAAGCAAAGAATTATTACCAGAAACAAGACAAAAAGCTCAGAAGAAATAGATAGAAGCTAACAATATGCATGAAATGGTCAGGAATGCATTTTATGCCAGGTCACGCTGTATTTTTTTCTTACCACCTGCTTTCTTTACCCATATTTCATTATGCAGTATAGGTACTTATTGTCCAGCATGTGTGACAGCAATTCCACAATGAGACTTTGATTCTGGCACTCATATTGCAGAGCCATTAAAGCCAAACTTCCCTGTAATTGTTTTCGAGTGCTCTCTATTATATTTTTTCTTCTACTCATGCTGCATTTTATCTATTAATGAAGCAATGACCTTCAGCCAACTCACACCAATCAACACCTATCTTTTGCAGCTCCTTCCATATTATTCATATGTCTCTAAGTCTTCATGTGTTTTTAATGCCTAAAAATGAATTTGTTTTGTTTTACAAAAGGTCACTTTCACTGCACATGGGTACATGATTCACCGTGTCTGCTTCAGAATAAAAAGAACTGTATTGATATTTGAGAAATGTTATTCAGGTTTTGAAGGAATGTGAAGTATTTTAACCCATTTAGCTGCAACATTAACTCATTCTGTCCCAAGAGATTTCAAGCAGATGCCTCGGGGAACATTAGCAGCTAGCAGGATGTTACATTCAAAGAGATAACTTTGTACAAACCATATACTTTGTTGCTTATTAACATATCTAGCCAGATTTCTTAAGTATAATTCCTTGGCACCTTGCCGTCTTGACAGACGATAGTTTGTGCTGGTGCATGTGAACACGTGGTCATTTCCACCATCATGCACCATCTTACGTCTCACACGCTCGGTGTGTGACTTATCTGCAATAATTTTCTCCTTTGTCTTTATTCCATTTCTGATGTTTGCCCTCCATGCAACACTTTCGTAAGTATAATTACACCAAATGTAAAATATGTAATAACACACAATACATTGGTGTGTACTCTGCTTCCACTCTTTATTCCCACAGGGACGTAAGCTCTCAGCCAAATCACTATCTCCCACAGCTCCACGTATGTTATTTATTTGTCTCTAATTATTTGATATTTGTCTCTATGTCGGCTCTGTGGTGAAGGGTCTATGAATGAAATTTCTTCTTCTTCGTTCATCCGGAGTTTTTTTTCGGATGTGATTGCGTTGTGCCTGTTTACAGCAGAGCTGCGTTCTTGCGCCGTTAGGCCGACACATCCGACTTCTGCGGGCATTTGTTGACCGGGTTAACCTTCCCGGGGGTTTCTTAGGACGTTTGACTCTCACTGTTGTGGTGTTATCTCCCATCCTAGCTGGCCCATATAGAACAGCCAAAGACATCCTGGTCAGCCCTCAAGGGAAGGCAGGGGCAGACCATGGGCATTCCCCGCCATCCAAGGAGGCTTCCATACTTGCAGAGCCAACACACAGCGCTCTGGTACTGGGCTCACCCAAGGAATCGTCACGTCCTGCACATGGCTGCTTAGCCTCACTTCCGTATATTGGGCCTTCCGTTCACCATAGGCTGTTCTTCCGGAAACCAGAAGAATGCAGTGTGCAGATGACATCCACACAGTGAGCTTTCGATTCGGACTTTCCGCACAATGGATTTGCTATCCGAGCAATATTCCATTTCGTGCCACTAGGACACTTTTTCCACCTTTTTTGAAAGCCCACACAGTGAGCTTTTGATTCGGACTTTCCACATAATGGATTTGCTATCCAAGCAATATTCCATTTCGTGCCACTAGGACACTTTTTCCACCTTTTTTGAAAGCTCACACAGTGAGCTTTTGATTCGGACTTTCCACGTAATGGATCTCCTATCCAGCAATATTCCATTTCATGCCTCTGGGAGGCTTTTGTAACCGACATACCTGTGGTATGAAGTGTGGCAGTCTGAATACTTCTTCATACACCTTTAAATGTCAACCTGTATGTAGTTAAAGTAAGCTACGGTCAACTTGAGCTTGTTGATATCTCCATAGAGCTTGTCCTCTAAATGAAGCAGGTGTGGGCCAAAATATCTTTCTCTGTTCTGCATATATTGGGCAATCCTGAAGCAAATGTTTTGCTGTCATTTTTCCAGTTCGACAATTACATTCATCGGTATCTCCTATCTTTAGTTTATTGAACAAGTGGTATTTCAGCCTGTTATGTCCTGTGCGGAGTCTGAAGATTGCTACTTGTTCTCTTCTGTCGAGTTTGTAATATGCATCATCCTTCTGGTGGCCTGGATGCTCTGATTCCCATTTGGTTCTATAGGTGCTTTTTATCAACCTCTTTGCCTCATTATAGGTTATGTCTATGTCAGGCTGTGGTAGTCGTCCGCCCTCTTTTGCCAGTCTGTCAGCCTCTTCATTTCCAGGTATACTGCAATGTGATGGGATCCACTGTATTACAACTTTTTTGGATTTCTGGCATAGACCATGGAGTGCTGCTCTTAGGTCAGCTATTTCTGTGCTGTTATTGCTCTTCAGTATTGAGACAGCTGACTTTGCATCTGTGAAGATAGCTATTTGCTTCTCTTTATTTTCCTCCATCAAGAGCATTTCTGCTGCAGTTTTCAGAGCCTCTACCTCCGCTTTGAAGTTACTTGAAAACTTTCCAGTTGCCACTGAATGTGTTTTTTTCACTCCATTTTTTAAATTTAGGAGAATTCCTCCTCCTCCATTCTCTATTGAATTTTTGGCTGATCCATCTGTATATGCATGGGTCCAATTGCTGCTTGGGTAATGTTCTTTTATGTAGTTTAGGGTTATTTCTCTTCTTTCGGTTTCATGCTGAGTGTTCTTTTTCTCAATACCAGGAATGTTTTCTATCATCTCAGGCAGTTGCTGCTGTCTCCAAGCTGGGAACTTGTCTGCATTGTAAATAGGTTTGACTGTTGATATGTTAAGTATGGGATCTGCCCTAATCTTTCGTTTTGCAGTTTCTACAAAGTTGCTACGCTTCAGTCGTCCCTTTCCAAAACCACTAAACCTTTTATACATAGGGTGGTCTGTCAATCTTCTAAATTTTTCTGCTTGTTGCTGGGCTCTGCTATCTCTTCTATCCTGCATTGGTTGTAAACAAGTGATCTTTTCAAGTTCATTAATAGGCGTTGTCTTCAGGCTTCCAGTTATGATTCGCATTCCTTGATTTTGGACTCTACTTATTTTGTTAAAGTTTGACTTAGCTGCTGTTGCCCAAGCTGCAATGCCATATTCCAGTACTGGCCTCACCCGTCCAGTATATAACTTCTTGAGAACTTTCTCATCTGCTCCCCACGTTGTACCAGCAAGCTTTTTCATGATTGCCATTCTTTGCCTTGCTCTTGTTCGATTTTTCTCAACCTGTGTTTTCCATGTCAGGCGACGATCAAAGGTGACTCCGAGATAGTTTGGATTTTCTTCATGGCGCAATATTTTTCCATTCAATACCAGCTTAGGTTGTTGAGTTTTATTTGAGAGGGAGAACACTGTGCATGTTGTTTTCTCCTCACTTATCTTCACTAGCCATGATTTTGACCAGTCCTCTAGTGCTAATAAGGCTTGCTGTATTCTGCTGTTAGCTGTACTAATATATTCTTCAGATGTCCATATGGCTAGGTCATCTGCAAAGGATGATGTGTGTACTCTGGCTGGAAAATTTTCTGTGATGTCGTTTATATATGCTAGGAATAATGTTGGTGAAAGAACTCCTCCTTGGGGGACACCTTGCTCCAACAGCATCATTTTGCTGGTTTGTCCTTGTACTTTTGTCCTGGCAGTTCTGTTCTCAAGGTAGTGGCTGATCCATTTGTACATTTTCCCACAAACATGCATTTTTTGCAGTTTTACTTTCAGTCCTTCCTTCCATACTTTATCAAATGCTTTTTCTAAATCTATCCAGACTGCTAGTGTGTGCTTTTTCTCTTGGAAGGCATCCTCTATTTCCTGAGCTATATAGGTTATTTGATCTTCAGTGGATCTGTACTTTCTGAATCCTGCTTGGTGTGGTGTTAAGAGTTTGTTTTCTTCCAGATGCCATGTTAGCCTGCCATTGATAATGCGTTCCATTAATTTTCCTACACAGCTAAGTAGACTGATAGGTCGATAGCCATTTGGTTCTTCCAGGTCTTTTCCTTTCTTTGGGATTGGTATTAGTATAGCTTCCTTCCATGCCTGTGGGACTATTCCCCTCTTCCAGCTGTAATTTAGGACTGCTAGTAGTTTCTTTTTTGCCTTAGTGCCTAGTCCTATTAGCATTTCATTTGTGATTCCATCCTTTCCTGGTGATTTCTTCTTTTTTAGGGTATTCATTGCCTGTTCCATTTCTTCCATTGTTAGATTTGCCATCATATATTCTGCTGCTGTCTCTGTATTTGTATGATGTATCTGTTTGTCTTTGATTGCTTTCTTCTGTTCGGTTGTAATATCAATGTGGTTTGCATTTGCATAGTGTTCCATTAGTGCATTTGCAGCCTTTTTTCCTGTAAGCAAGGCATTTCCTTGTTTAATTGTTATTTGTTTGTTGCTAGGTCCTTCATTGTTCATGGCTTTCACTAGTTTCCATAGTTTGTTTCCATCCCTGTCAAAATTCAGGTTTTCTGTTTTTTCCCTCCAACAATCTCTTGTTGTTTGATTTACTGTTCTTTTATATTTTGCTGAGATGGCTTTGAGAGAGATATTCGCTTCAATTGTTTGTTCTCTCTCTGCTGTCTTCCTGGCATCTTCAACTTTGTCCTCCAAACTTTGTAGTTCTTCAGTCCAGTATGGTTTGTAATTTTTCCTCGCTCCTCTTGGAATGGACTCAGTGGCTGCCTGTATTATCGCTCTGTTTAGACTTTCCACCATTTGCTTTATGTTGCCATATCGTGTATTTATGTTTTCACAATATTTGTCTGTTAGTATGGCAAATCTGTCCCAATCTGCTCGTTTGTAATTCCAGCGGGGCAAGGGCTTTTGCTCCTGTGGAACATACTCCATATTCATTACAAGCTTGATTGGTCTGTGGTCACTACCTGCTAATTGGTCCAGCACATGGCGATCGATTTTGTGGAGGATGTCTCCTGTGCAGAAAGCTAAGTCTGGAGTAGAAGTGGTAAGCCATCTTCTGGAGTAGAAGCTCGGTGTGTCATCCGCTTTGTTGAGTAGATGGAGATTTGAGTCTATTTCCCAGTCCTCCAATTCATCTCCTCTTTTGTCAGTATCTGGGTATCCCCATCTTTCTGAACGGCTATTAAAGTCTCCGACAATAATGCAGTTTGTGTCAGTTATTTTCATGTTTGAGAGTGTAAGGTCCTTATCTGCTGGGCTATACAGATTGTAGATTCTTATTTTCACGTCCTTTATCATTATATCAACACCTATAATTTCCGTTTGGTTGTCAGAGATCACAGATACTTCGCTGCAAGGTATTGTATTTCGTGTAAGTATTAGAACTCCTCCTTTGTGTCCTTCGCGGTCGAAACGTGTGGCCTGATATCCTCTGACTGAGAATTTGTGATTGGCGTTGAGGTGTGTCTCTTGAATGCATGCCACATCTATTCTATCTTTATGAAGACGCTGTGTTAGGGAGTCTTTCTTCTTGTAAACTCCTTCGGCATTCCACTGTAGTATGTTGAGTGTCCGGGGTATTTGGTCAATAGCTCTTAACCTACTCCTCTGTGCCTTGACTCCACAGCACAGGGGAAGGTGACCACCAGTAGTCATGGGTGGACCCCCTCGAGGCAGGGGGCCCGGCACTATCGCCGCCTGATGGGACTTCACGGGATTAGCACCATAACGATTAATTTTGATTTGTGACATCATGAATTAAGTTACGTTGCACTGCTTTGTCAAGCCTGTGGCTCAGTACATCCGATTTCGACAAGCATTTATTCGGGATGCTTTCCCTAGCCTTTGACTGTCCCCAGTCTACCTACAAGGCAGCAGGTTTTACGTTGCACTGCTTTGTCAAGCCTGTGGCTCAGTACATCCGATTTCGACAAGCATTTATTCGGGATGCTTTCCCTAGCCTTTGACTGTCCCCAGTCTACCTACAAGGCAGCAGGTTTGTGTGTCTCTTCGTCTGGTCCCTCTCCCTTGACCTGTCCGACATGGGTGGCCCTACCAGTAGCTGTGCTACCGTCGGCATAGCTCTTGGGGTCATTGGGACGCACAAGCCCCTCTACCTCGTCACGGTGGACA